>JAWQFJ010000651.1:30456-41509 GCA_034096865.1 Theodoxus fluviatilis
TGGATGTTTGCACTTCCATCAGTAAACTGATGAACACAGTGATCAGCACTTGAGCTGACATACAGCACATAGAGTAACAATGCATCATCACTGGCAGCTTGTCAGTTGGTGAGATAATAAATGAAGCCCAGAATGACATGCCTTGTGATGCCCTCAAGGCTGCAGACTCTGCCAATTGAAAGTGACGGACATTCAATAAGTTCTCCGATTCCTTCTCAAAGTTAACATACGAGGACAAGCCTTCCGTGTGGCATGTCATGTGTAAAGTAACAAATAAGACACGGGAGCTAAACCATCTTTGCTGACATATACTGCCATAGTAGTTAAAACTGACCTGATAGGGAGGGACAACAGTTAGAATATTGTCTCGAAGAGTTCCTAGAATTTCCATTAACATACATTGCCTCTATTGTCCAAAGTAATGTTTTGTGAATGGTGACAATTGCTTTGATTAACAACTGCAGTTATAATGCTTATTGCAACACTCAAGACTAAACCAGACACCAATAGCTATTTGAACTGCAAGTCAATTGTTGAAGAACTTGCCATTAAGGAAAACAAAAACGAAAGGGCTGTACATACTGATGATGCACTGAAACAGGTTCCGAACACTTCTGCTGAAGAATCTCTCTCTCTCTCTCTCTCTCTCTCTCTCTCTCTCTCTCTCTCTCTCTCTCTCTCTCTCTCTCTCTCTCTGCGTCTGTCTCTGAGCCGTCTTTCTCTCATAAACGTTCATGTGCATCAAGGGCGAGTACATTCCTCCTGTATTCCCCCCCCCCCCCTAACATCTATCTACCTTTTAGACTGTGTACCTGTCAAAGAAACACTGAGGCACTGAAGCCAGGTGTACCTCTGGAAACATCGCTAGCATTACATCAAGAATGGGTAGTGGTGGATGGGAAGATAATCAGTTGCATTCTAGCATCACTAGTAGTGTCACAGTTTGCAAAGTTTTGTTTAAAGCTCTTGACCACATTGATACTGCAAGGTGCCAAAATAGATACAAGATCAGTTAATGCCTGGCAAGACTCTATTAAATGGCAATTTCTTCTTAAGCAGCAAAAATTTTAATCACAATTGGCCATTGAAACACTGCATGTCTCAGCAGTTAACTGTATTGAAAGCTCATGGCTACAGATTTCCCATAGACTGGTGAAATGCCTCAGTGCCTACAGTTGCATTTTCCCTTTGACTATATGAGGATGGCGGTCTCGCTGTCTTCAGGAGAAACATCAACTCGGGGAACCAGCGCTGGCCGACAGAGTCCCCAGAACTTCTGCGGGGAGAGTGACCTCTTGGTGGCAGTGAAACGCCATCCCATGTGGCTGGAGCAGCCTCGGCACTGCACGATGGTCCACGCATACCTGCAACAGAGCAGCACACCTCCACTATGATAGTAATTAACACTGCACGATGGTCCACGCATACCTGCAACAGAGCAGCACACCTCCACTATGATAGTAATTAACATTGCACGATGGTCCACGCATACCTGCAACAGAGCAGCACACCTCCACTATGATAGTAATTAACACTGCACGATGGTCCACGCATACCTGCAACAGAGCAGCACACCTCCACTATGATAAAAAATCAACAAGATGGGGAGTGCATCTTTAGTATCATTTTGACTACCTGTATTTTTGTTATTTAAAAATGATAATAATAATAAATAAAACAATTTTGTTGCTCCCATTCAGAAGTGGATGTTGACATAGTAATTTCAAAATGGCATGCTTCATTAAATCACACATATGTCATTCAATGGTGTCTACACTCATGAACATTGTAAACTGTATACAGATACCCCAAAAATGTATTTATTATAACTGCACACATTTAACAATCATATTTAAAAAAATATATTATGCTGTACACATACCACACATTTGAACTTTGGACATTAATGCAAACTGAAGCAAATGGAGAGGATGTGAGGAAACATTCTGCCAACTTACCCTGGAAACCAACTATTTTCAGTAGACGGTGAACCAATCAGGTTCAAGTTTTGGGTCTTGTAGACAGTCATAGTCTCATGAACATAGCCGCCAGGGTTGACGTAGGCCCCCGAGGGTCCATCTACAGACATGCTGAAGACGTCACTCTTGCTGGCAATCTCCAGACCACAGTTGGTACAGTGGAGGTTGGAACACTGCAAGGCATGGAAAGACAAGCTGTACATACGAAGTACAAGGTTAGAATGTGACACTATGTATTACACAATATCATCATCACAGGATCATGCTTTTAGAGTTGAATTTCTGATTCTATATTTATTTACTAGAGACAATGGATATATTTGACTGTAATGCCAACTATTCAATTAGATGGAGAAAAAGACCAGACCTGATGTTGCACAAGCACTGCAGACATAGGATGTTGGTGATTTGTAGTCCTGGAAAGGTCTTTATTGAGCAGGTACGGTGCCAGTGCCTGACTTTCAACTCCCATTTTCAGTCTCAATCTACATGTGTTTGTCAACATTTCCTATGTGAAATCAATCATCCCAGAGGGTGAATGATACATAACCCCCTGTAGATTGGGGGTTAGAATAAATCCACTGCATTTCCCTGCCCGATTTGTAAGAGGCTACTAATTTGAGAAATCAAGAAATGTCTTGCTCTAACCCAGACAAGCTCTCTTGATTCTAGGTGTAAATGACCTTACTTAACCTACAAAAGCTGAAAGGCCATTCATTAATTCATTGCATGATAGACAAACTCAAGAGCTGAGATACAGATTTAGGTCTGTCATGTAAAACACAGCATTACTTTACCTTAACAAGTCAGCTCACCTTCTGCATGAGCCTGAGGGAGCATCTCAGTCGCTGGATGGCACTGTTGAGCTTCAGGAGGTACAGGCGCATGTCCTCATTGAGGGGGAAGTTCTGGATGACCCAGTAGGACAGGTCAGTGGGGTCGGATGGGATGTTGGCGAGCTGCAGGGAGGTGTTCCAGCTCCTCAGTTCATTTTGAACCCTCTCCACAAGATTCCCCTGGAAACAACAACAATAGCAAATGTCAAAGACAAACGGTAAAGCACCAATAGTTACTATAATACTGACTGTGACTATGATGATGATGATGATGATGATAATGACAATGATGATGATATGATGATGATGATGATGACGAGGAGGAGGAGGAGGAGGAGGAGGAGGAGGAGGAGGAGGAGGAGGAGGAGGAGGAGGAGGAGGAGGACACCAACAGCTGTAAAATAGAGTTTAGTAGTAATAACAATGATGATGAAATAGCAATTATATAGTAGGTTGTTGCACTTTGAACATCTGTTTTTACTGATTCAATGTATCTTTACAAGTAAAATACAAATGTGAGTTTTACATACACACCTGTCATTATGCACAGTAATGTCATCTAGGAAGCATCTTAAAGATGCTGAATAATTATAAGGGAATGCCTTTATGGTCATTGTGACCTTGTCTTAAATAAAATCATGCCTTTCTAAAGGCAAAAATTTCCCATACTAATATAAGATGCATTAGCAACATGTCCTAACAAGAAGGGCAAAGCCCATACGACTCACATGCTTGACCTTGACATTTATATGACCTTGACCTTCAGGTGACCTTCAAGGTCAAGGTCAAACAACTAAACCTAGCAATGGCATCATACACTAAGAAAGAAATGCTTTACACATTTTCCCTACCAAAATACATGTGACCTTGACCCAAGGTCAAGGTCATCCAAGGTCATGCAACACAAAGCTGTTAATTCAAGACATAGGAAGCACAATGGTGCTTATTGGCACTTTCTACCATGAGATATAGTCACTTTTAGTGGTTCACTACCCCATTTTGGTCACATTTCATAAGGGTCAAAGTGACCTTGACCTTGATGATATGTGAACAAATGTGTCTCATGATGAAAGTATAACATGTGCCCCACATAATTATTAAGTTTGAAACAGTTATCTTTCATAGTTCAGGGTCAAGGTCACTTCAAAATATGTATACAATCCAACTTTGAAGAGCTCCTGTGACCTTGACCTTGAAGCAAGGTCAAGTCACTATGTATGTTTTTTGAGGCCTTGTCATCATACACCATCATGCCACATTTGGTGTTGATAGACTTAATAGTCTCCGAGAAAAATCCAACGTTTAAGTTTTTTACGCCCGGACGGACGGACGCCCGGACGGACGGACGGACGGACGAAACGGCTCAGTACATAGACTCACTTTTGCTTCGCATGTGAGTCAAAAAGATTCCACTACACTCACCCCATCATACATCCTGTACACCCAACTTGGCCAACAGGTGTAGTGGGCGCTGGCAAGCCGGTCCAACTGCAAGGGCAGACAAAAATTGGCTTCAGAAGGGAGCTAACTCCAACAGACATGTGCACGCCACAGCCCATGCCACCCAGTTTGGAGCAGCAGCATTCCCAACTTTTAGGTGTGTGACCCCTGGAGCATGTTGCTTATGCTAGCATACTGTGAGGAATAGGCCGGTGTCAACATGTGTCATCATGGTGAAAGCACATGTAAAGGCAATGTAAACGCTGCTTGGGGCTGGCTGTGCAGGTGCTACTGGAGCAGGCCCCGAAAACACAAAGACCACAGCATTCCCAACTTTTAGGTGTGTGACCCCCTGGTTTCACAGTTTGCTTTGCAGCCTTTCAGTCCATCAAAAGAAGATAGCCTGTAAGAAAGCTTTCAAATCCAATACATAGCAGTTGGCTTGGAAGCAATTCAGTCTGTCGATGCCAGTCTGTGAGAAAGTTTACAAATTCAATACACACACTAAGCAGTTGGTTTGAAACAACTCAGTCTGTCGATGCCAGTCTGTGAGAAAGTTTACAAATCCAATACACACACTAAGCAGTTGGTTTGAAACAACTCAGTCTGTCGATGCCAGTCTGTGAGAAAGTTTACAAATCCAATACACACACTTCAGGTAGTCAGGTGTCAAGGAAAACAAGACAAGAGTGCGCCAAATGGTCATCACATAAAACTGTCACTGAAGTTTCCCATTTTGAAGCCAAACTGTCTTAGAGAGACGACAGTGATATTTTGGTGATCAATATTCATTCCCCCCCCCCCCCCCCCAATAAAAAAAAAAAGATTTCTGGAATAAAAAACATCAACGTTATAGTTGTAGACAGGGGGCTCCTGCTTTGGTGTGGGCCTAGGCGCAGGGTGGGGCTATAGAGAGGCGTTTGGCATTCTCTCTACCCCGTGGCGCAGGACCAACCCCGAGCTCCTTTCACGCCAGAAAGCATGAGGGCGTGTGTGGTCGAGCTGGGCATGCAGGCAGGAAGTGTAGAGGCAGTGTGCCTCGGCTCCCTTCACTCCCTCCAAGGGATCAGCAGATAAGCAAGGCTTGGTTTCGCATTTCACCTTCTTTATTTATAGCAACAATGCAGTACCTAGCCTCCTGACCTCTCCGTTGTCTCTCTCTGGCCGATCTCCCTGGCCCTGTTACACACAGGCTTTATATAGCCATCACGCGGGCCGGAGCGAAGGCGGGCTAAGCAGAACATGGTAACTAGATTTCCAGTGGACACGAAATTGTGTTAACATGACAGCTTCTAAACACTATTTGAAGCTTAAATCAACAATCACATATGGCAAACTCCACTCCGTTGGAAAGTGTGTTAATCGAAGCTCAACCTGCGCCAATGAATGAATTCCAAAAGTGATTCGTATAGAAATGAATGGCAGCTGAAGTATTTAAAGCACCAATTGAATCAGACACTTGTTCATCATTTTCCATTACTACTATTGTTTACAACTCACGGAGTGCGGGTTGCCATATATGGGATGGTTGGTAATGATAAACACTACGTTCCTATTCAATACTACAAACAATACATGGTACATTAAATGAATAAACTATAAAATTCGATGTGCCCTCAAGCACTCGAATAGAAGTCGGAAGTCAGGCGCTAAAACCAGTCTGTGCGAGTAACATGTATCTCTAAGGCAGCAACAGAGCTTGAGCGCTAAGCGCCTTCTCACGTATCTCTACAGCTACAATCTAGGCACACATGTAATGGAAGTAGAGGTGGAAGACAAACACGTTGAATTACAGTTGTCTGGGCAAGTTTCTACATCATATTCTCACCCTCTTACATAGTGTTTAGCATTCACAGGCATCTCCCCTTCAGCCTAGACTCAGATGATACTCCTAACAGTAATGTGTATTCCTGTGAGTTCACAACAGCCACTGGCATCACTACACATTTCATAAAGCAAGACAACTCACCCTCGGTCTCTTCAATCGGACACTGGCCAGCACACGGCCCTGTCTGTCCACAGCCGTGTGCAACAGCTGTCTCTCTGCCTCATCTTCTGCAGGAAAGCAGAGGCGGTAGTGGGAGGGTGGGCGGGCCCCCTCCAGGACATCAGGCATCACACACTCTGGCAGGATCCGCACTCTGCCCATCAACACCCTGAAGCACATTATTTCCAGGCTCCAAGTTAAACTGAAAATAGCTCATGAAAATAACAGCCAGGTCAATAAAACAAAAAGACTTCAACATATCACACAATTGTTCTGTAACAGAAAATATATTTCTTGACAAACAGTGGTAATAATGGCAGAGATCTGTATTCAATTAAGGTACCCTAGTTGATTTCACTGACTTAAGTTCTTACTAGTAATCTCGCACTGTCAGGAAGGTCAAATAACCAGAAGAGTTCAGACTATCTAAGATCACAGAAAGAGTGTCTTCATTTGAATCAAGGAAACGCCATGGGTCAGATAGGGGACAATGTACCCTGTGAGTTCTCCACGTGTGCTGATGACCTCAAAGCGCTGACGTCCCCTTGCAAGGACTCGCATGGTGGAGATCTGTGTTCTGTCTTCTGTCTCATCCTTGATGGAGAAAATCTCTGCTGTGGTACCAGTGCTGCACATTGATGTTTCTCCCCCACTGGTGTGCCTAAGAACAGGAAGCAAATTTTTGTTATTTCTCAACTAAAAGCCTGATTTAGCATAGAGCCAAGTAAAGTACACAACTCTGTCTCCCTTGGCCAACACAACAGGTACCATACTTGCCCTCTCTGTCAGGATACAACAGTTACCCACTGACTATAACACAAAGAATACATTAGAACTTTTCAAGTCCAAATACAAAAAGTATCCTAGGCTCACTGCATCAAGCCATACAAAATAGTCTCTTAAGTCAGAGCTCCATGGGCACTCTACGGGCAGGATTTAAGGACACTTAGGATCCTCCACTTGCCTGAAGGTCACTATGCCAAAGGTCTTGTCCTTGTCTGTTGCAACTTTGATGGCTGCCACCATGCGGGGGTGGAAGAGCTGCAGAGGCAGCGTCTGTCCTGGCACCAGCACAATGCCAGGCATGGCAAGCAAGGGCAGAGTGACCACAGTACCCTCATCATGCACCGTCCGTCCACTCACATCCTCCAGGTCTGATCCCAGGTACTGAAACCACCCAGACAAAAATGTTCAATGCCCATAGACTTCATGTATTTGTAAGAGTGGGAACTTCAGAACTGATGCTATCTAGATCATGTAGACTATGGTATTGTGGATGATTCATGATTAAGTCCCAGAATCACCCAGACTACAGTGGCTGACTCCCAAAGATGTACTGTGCCTCTCAGTGCTAGATCTACAAAGATGAAGGGAAATATGGTTTATTCATTCTTTGGTACTAGAATCAATTTTTTAAAGTGTCTCTCTCCCATAGCTGTCTTGCATTTGCTTGCTGGAACTACAGAGATATTGCAATCTGGCTCCGTCCAAGACAACAACATGTGGCTCCCACTGCTGTCATGAATTTGCTGTTATATACTAGTAACACCACACTGATGTACAGCTTTCACAGATTAGATGCATTTAGAAGTTCAGGAACCACCATGTCAACATTGTCTGGCTCTAACTTATGTATATTTATACTATAGGTGCTGATGCTATTGTGATAATGATGTGTGGTTCATGTAGATTTTGTACATTCCCCCTCTTCAACCAGTAGAACGTTTTTTCTTTATTCCCCTCATTTATTAACTTAACCCACCAATTGCATGAATACTAACTCAAAGTAGCAGTTGCATCCCTGGACTGTTTGTGATGGGTTTAGTCTGTGTTGGCATTACACTGCTACAGCTCTTGCAATGACAAATCAGATTTCCAACACTGTGGCCCATCAAGGTCAGCACATACAACTAAACAAGCACGGTTCATATTTTGGATCACAAAGTCTTTGAGCTAGTGCCACAGTTTTTGTATTTGAGTGAGCCATCCATTCAGTACCTGATCATAACAGCACAAGACAATTTACCAGAATAATTCTTGACTAGAAAAGCAGCAGCAACAACCAAAAACTTACACTGTGGGTCCCAGGCAGGTTTCTGTCAAAGTTCACTTTGATTTTCTTCAAACTGGTAGTACTGGAGGAGCTCCTGCTGGTAAAATTGCCACTGTTGTTGGTGTTTCCCTCAGTTTCCCCCTCCTCTGAGCAACTGTCAGAGTCTCTTGACACTGCAAAGCCATCTTCCTCCCCGTCATCCTCTGTCAAACATGCAGATAGTCCATCAGGCATCAGTTGGTGTGGCTGTCCTTACCACGCATAGAAACAAAGCTGTAGTCTGCAATGTCACAGTCAGGCCATCCATCAAGCCAGCTTGATACTAAGGTAGTCAACTGTAATGATAGTCATGAAACTAACAGATCTGTTTGATACATGAACACAAGCATAAAAAGTAGTGTGTGTGTGTGTGTGTGTGTGTGTGTGTGTGCGCGCGCGCGCGCGCGCGCGCGTGTGTGTGTGTGTGTGTGTGCGCGCGCGTGCCTTTGTAAGCAAATGCAAGTATTTGCATGCATGCATGAATGCAGGAAAGTCCCGTCACAAAATCTGGGATGGAATGCCCTCACTTTCTGCGATCACCAAGCATTTAGAAAAGAATGTACTTAATTTGGCAGTGTGGCTACTTCTCCGTACTTAATTACTGACGGCCCGAGAGGAAAATGTGTTTCAGTACATTCGCTTTTAGTATTAACCGTGACTTCATTCCTCAGTTGTTTTTTTCGAGGGTACTTTCAGCAGTTTTCATTGAGTATCCAATCTCCAAAACGCATGCATTATGCTAGATCCTGGCCAAACATGAGGGCATAAATACTGATTTCTTGAATGTTCGAGATGGCAATGCCGCGAATGAATGGCCTAATATTTGCAAGACTGCATGCGTACTGTAAAATACTACCAAGAGCACAAAGCATGTCGTCTGTGTAAACCACTTCGTGTCTAAACAAAAAGGAGGCAATTTGTTTGAAATTACTGCAGTGAGGAATCTTGTCTGGGGCAGCCAGCACCTCAGGCTCAACGCTCGTTTCATGATGATGATGATGGACAAATCAATAGTGTCGATCTTTCGCAGCACAACCATTGCATAGCTGTGCCTTGACACCAAGGCATTTGTCTTGCACTAAATTACTTATGCAGTAAATTGCATGCCACACACCCATTTCGCTGTCTGAATCGCTCTCATTTCCGTTGTTCATGTTGTGACCGAGGAGCGGAAGCAAGTCGTCCGCCATGGCGTGTTTACTACCACGAAACTAAACAGACTGGGCACGTGACACGAAATAGCCAATGAAATTTGTGAAAGTGTACCAAGCACACTTCCTGTTCACGAACTTTTGAGGACTAGAAACGAAGGATGAGCTGTCATTTCAGTACGCTCAGCAACTAGGTATAGATCGGTGCAGTCTCTCTGGGAGAATCTCTTCAAAGTCCGGAACCTGCAGATTACAGGTGAATATTACATTGATTACTTTCTGTCACTAAAGTAAACGTCTCTGTCCGGTTGCAAACACGCAGATCGTTCTCAAATCAGCAGAAATGCTCCACTTACTGACTTAGAGTTAGATCACTATTAACTACAATTAAACTAGTTGACCCTCTCAGTTCCATGGCCACAGGCATCCAGTTGTAGAACGGATGCTTAATGGGTCAGCAATAGCTTGGCAATAAAGATCGAATAAACTGCTGGTATTTTGTTTCATTAGCCCATTGTAGTATAATATTAGTACCAGCATTGGCAGTTTTGCTGTCAAGTTTTGAACTTTTGTCTGGTCAGTTGACAATTTGTAATCAATAAGTCATCGGAAGATATCAGGACGTTTAGAGCCATGACCAATATTAGCTCAACTAACTTGACTTATTACATTTACATAGGCCTATACAGTTACTTTCTTGACACGATGATATATTTATACGTGAAGTGCCTTTGAAGCCTGAAGGTTTGTAGCAGTTAGTGAAGATGTTTTTCAGGGAGATCTTGAAGATTTGCATAGAGCAGAAGGAGAGAAAAAGAATAAAGGATATGCTCAACTGTATGAACTACGATGCCGCGATTATGGTACAGGAATAAAGCCCAGCTGATGCGCAATCGCAGCCTTTTTAACTATTAGCACTTCTGGCAATCAAGGCTTCATAGTCATTGATACGTTGGGATGTAAGACACTATAAATGTTGTCTATGCCCCATCATCACACTATGTACACAAAGCTTGCGTGCAAACACACACACACACACACACACACACACACACACACACACACACACCAAAGATGAGCCACACCCCAAAGAACTATGTGCTAAGCTTCCATTTAAAAAGTGTTGTGGAGATTGTGATAGTTGACCATAGCAAATAAGACAGGTCTTAGTCAGACAATCGTGGAAGCAATGAAGTAGTCCTATTTGTGCTAAAGGTTTCAGTATAAAGACTTAATTCCCTGTGGCTGATCACCATGTATACCAGGAAGTTTTTATGTAGTGACCTCTCCTGGGAAGATAAAAGAAGCCAACATGATGATGATGATGATGATGATGATGATGATGATGATAATTGTAAAGATGATATGCAGGTGTAGAAAAAGAATATACCACTTATTAGCTACACTCATTGTGTAACTTCGCCTTTTCCCCTATCCTGTTTTTGACTGCTAGAGAAGAATCATGAATATGCAACAGATGTTGCCTTGTCAGGAATGATTGATTCACATTCTTATGTTGCCACTAGTGTCTTGGTTTCCATTCTATGCATGTACCAAGCAGTCATCTG
>JAWQFJ010000651.1:41519-49019 GCA_034096865.1 Theodoxus fluviatilis
TTTCCCCTTTTAGGCACGAGGAGCAAAGAATGACTCATCTACCTCCCTATTTTGCAGACCAGTCACAATGAAGGTTGATCATCTGGTGTTGGTTTCATCCATGCTGGCAATGTGTGCCTTGGAACTCGCAGTCGTAGCTGCCAAAGAGAAAGACTACTATGAAATACTGGGAGTAAAGAGAGGTGCTTCTCAGAAGGAGATCAAGAAGGCCTTCAGAAAACTAGCTCTCAAGTACCATCCTGACAAGAACAAGGATCCAAAAGCCCAAGAAAAATTCATGGTCATTGCTAAAGGTAGGATTTTTTTAAAGTATGAACAATTCTCCTCCTCCTCCTCCTCCTCCTCCTCCTCCTCCTCCTCCTCCTCCTCCTCCTCCTCCTCCTCCTCCTCCTCCTCCTCCTCCTCCTCCTCCTCCTCCTCCTCCTCCTCTTCCTCCTCCTTCTCTTCCTCCTCCTGCTCCTGCTCCTCCTCCTCCTACTCCTCCTGCACCACCTCTTCCTCATGACTGTAGTGTTTGTTCTGTATCTTCTGGTTTATGTTTCACTTCCCCCTTTTTCTCATTCCTCTTTTTATTTTCTCTGGAATAAACATTGCTTTTTCTGAAAATGGTGGCAATATAGAAATGTTTCAGGTTTTTAATTTGATTTCTTTGCAAGCGTTATGGGATACCATATGTTAATTATTGCCAATGTTGAAATAAAGTATTAGAGTTAATGACAGCATGGAGATGCCTGGGGAAATGGGATCAATCCTGGACCATTAAAATGGCAGTAGACCATGACATATAGGCCATTAACTGGAAAGGTGTAGCATCCCCCCTCCCTAGCTAGCTTATTTATATTACTCCTAGCAATGCTGATAAAATAATTTGTATGTAGGTGTTTCATCATGCTTCATTTCATCTTGCTATACACAGCATTTTATTCAACTCTAGTGCCAGTAGTAGACTGAAAAAAAGGAAGAAAAAGAAAAGTACCTCTGTAGATTGTGAAGACATCCACTCCTATCTATACATGAACAAAATGTTAACCTCTGTTCACCAAATTAGTCTTGAACTCCATTCAAATTGGATTTTAGAGAAGATCAAGAAAAGTACCTCTGTAGATTGTGAAAACATCCACTCCTATCTATACATGAACAAAATGTTAACCTCTGTTCACCAAATTAGTCTTGAACTCCATTCAAATTGGATTTTAGAGAAGATGATGATTTGGCCAGTGCCCAGCATGTATGATTTCTCAAATTCTTTTGTGTGCCAATAGTGTCAGTTCTCCTTTCTATAATAATCTGATGCAATTTGATACATGGGACTGCATATTCATGTTATTAAGCCTTTTCTGACTGATGTCACCAACTCAAAACAGCAGTTCCTGCCTGGGGTTACCAAATCAAAAATGCAAAAACCTGGGTGGTTTTAGAAAAATGTAAATAACTCTCTTGTTTGAGATTCAATAATCATGAAACTTTAGGATACAACAGATAAATGATTATTGCTTCCATCTATGGTGTTTGCTTTTGTGCTGGTGGGTGCTTGGCCTAAATGAGAATGCTCATTACCTATTAAAAAAGGGTTAAGCCTCATTTTCATTTGATTTGTGAGGTTTGTGAATTGCAGTTGTCTTCATTATAAATAAATAATGATATACAAATCAAGACCAAAAAAAAGCAAAAAGTGTACTGTGTTATGTGGGTATTACCCTAAGTGACAATTGCATGAAGTCCATTACTCAAGGAAAGCACTTCATTGCCATCATCAAGTCCCTAGGAAGAGCGGTGGTAGGGCAGGCTGCTTGTGGTTGTACCAAGAGTACTCCTTGGGTTGTACACATGTATAGCTATTTCATTTGGCCCTGGATCCATTGATACACAATGTAAACTTCTTTTTGTCTTTTCAGCTACTTGGTTCTTAATCTGAGTATGTGATATGTTCTGAAAACAATCAAGCCACATGTTGAACAGGCAAATCCAAAATGTCGTCACAGCATTTTCTGACCAGCTACTTTCATCAGTCTCTCTTTATTTTACAAGACTTGCATGTCATGACCTCTACACATGGGTATGATGCCTTGTTAGGAATGAAAGTCTGAACAATTTTGTTGTTGCATTTCCAGCTTATGAGGTGTTGGCTGACGAAGAGAAGAGGAGGCAGTACGACATGCATGGAGAGCAGACTGCGAATGGGCAGCACCAGCAACCCAACTACAACTTTGATGACTTCTTCAAGGGCTTCGACCAGGCATGGCAGGCACACCAGCAGCACCAACAGAACCACCACCACCACCACCACCAGAACCAGCAGCACTTCCACCAACAGCACTTCAGGCAGCAGGGCTTCCCCAACTCTCACTTCTTCAATTTTGACGACCTCTTCAGCGATGTGGACGAGGACTTCTTCAACTTTGGGGGCAATGTGAAGTTTAACTTTGGTGGGCACAACCCTCACCAGGACAACATGCACTTCCACAGCCAGGGGTTCCCCTCCCACCAGCAGTTCCACAGCCAGCACTTCCACCACCACAACCCCCACGGCCACGCCCAGGCACACTTCCAACAGAACATGCACCACCAGAGCATGTACCAGCAGAACAGAGGTGAGTGGGGCATCTGATGTTCTTGATATCTATGTGGGTATGAATGGATTGGGGGGGGGGGGGGAGGGGGGGGGGGGGTGGGTGTGATTGTGTTTTGTTTGCCTCCCTGTGTGTATGTATTGTTCCCTTCTGAGAGTGTGCATCTGTGTGGGAGTGTTTGTAGGTTTTGTTTTCCTCTGTTTGTATGGGTGTATATATTTCCACTGTGGGTGTGTGAATGTGTATGCATGTCTGTGAGTGTGTGTTGTGTGTGTGTGTGTGTGTGTGTGTGCACTTTGTTCTAAGGAATGGATGGATGGTAATTGAAAAAGTTATCTCCCCTTTCTTGGCATGTTAATTTCTGATGACGATTCCCTTTTTCTAAATCTCCAAAAAGCAGCAGTCACAAACTTTTGTTCAAAAAGGATTTTCAAATTCACATTTTGATTAATTTGTCAAACACTTGTTTTACACTATGCTTGCCTCTGTGAGTTCATCTGTCTGTCAGTTGATCTTTCCCTGTAAGTCTCTGTGTCTCGGTGTCTCGGTCCATACGCCGTCTCTGTGTCTCGGTGTCTCGGTCCATACGCCCTCTTAGAGGTTTCCTTTCCCTCCAATTATTTATTCTTCCATCCTTCCATTTATTCACCTTTTAATTTGGTTGTCGCCCATGCTCCAATCCCCAAATCAACGTGGATGTAAGCACTGACTCATTCCCCAACCAACTCTCTTTTTTTTCCAGGCCAACACCAGCAGACCTGCAAAACCATGACCCAGAGAGTTGGCAACATGGTGACCACACACACTGTCTGCTCTTAGAGGGCACCATCTCACTGCTGAAGTTTCTAGTCTTGTCCTTGCTTGTCCATCCATGGAGAGTGGGGACTCGATGTTACCTGACCCTGTTTGTTGTGAGACTGTGATATAGATAGATAGATATATGTAGTGTCCCAACATGTGACGGACTCTTCAAAGTGTTGTGTTGGAACAGCTGTTATGATGGATGAGTGATGTTGGACTTGGGCTGTGGCCAGGTTGTAAGAGTTTCTAGCGTGTGAAATTTAGTGCAGAGTAGAATGCATTTAAATGAGAGAGAGAGAGAGAAAGAGAGAGAGAGAGAGAGAGAGTGCATGTGCTTCCATTGTTTGAGAGAGAGAGAGAGAGAGGAGAGAGGAGAGAGAGAGAGAGAGAGAGAGAGAGAGTGCATGTGCTTCCATTGTTTGAGCAGAGTTATAATGAGTGTGATGAAATAACAAGTAGATTTCTTTTTATGTAATGAGTGCTGAGGCATCCAAATGCTTGTGTTTTCGGGGTTGTACAAGATAGAATCAAATTGTGGGTACACTTCATATAAACTAATAAAGTAACACCACATGTGTTCAAAGGTGTCAACATTTCCAGAACAGACAATTTGAATGTTTGCAGTTTCAAACCAATGCACAAATACTCCTTTACTTGAAGGAAAAGAAACATATGTACAGTTTTTTTTTGGGGGGGTATGTTGTTTGTTTAGGGTTTTTTCCTTTTGATTAACCTGTGAGATTAATTGACCTTTCTACATTGGATAACTCATTTTTTGGAATCATGTCTAAATGGAGCTATTTTCTTACCATGCTTTCACGTAAAAGACATCTAAGTTCATGCTGCAGCATTTTCTTGTGATGTGTTCACTGAATTGTTAAATTCAAAAATATGTTCACTGCTTTTAAGAGATTATTTATGCTGTTGAAACGGAAGCAAGATATCTGTTCCAGAATGACTGTGACTAACAATTCATAGGAAGTCTTTACTACTTTGTGGCATAATGACTTTGCATAAGGTTCTTTAGTGGAAATTTCTGCTCTCTGTAGCGAAGTGCCTTCTGTCACATGCACCTGTTAGCTATCGCTGCTCTGCACATTTTTTATCTTGAGAAAGGCTTAATTAAGATCTGAACACTTCATGCTTCTACCATCAGTTTGAGTCATGCAGTGAAAATTCTGCATAACTATGTATTTATGCCAGTTTCAATCCTGTATGACGTATAATTAGTTGTGTGACCAAACACATTGCATTAAGATTATGTTGGTTGTCCCTGAATCATGCATAGTGAGTCACCTTAGCAGTGGTCATCTCAAGTAGTTTGGAAGTGGGGAGGGGCGAACAACATTTTACCTATCACTTTGCTTTTCCAAAATCTAAACGATCTTTAACGATAACCAAATTGAAGGGAGTGTCAAGAATTCTCAGAGCTCTATGACTGTTCTGTGGTGAATACCAGTGAAATAGAGTTTATGGAGCAAATTATTGTCTTGTTTTGGTTATGTATTATTCTTGGGCCATGAATAAAATGCAAACACTGCAAAAGCTGCTCTTTTCCTTTTGTCTTCATTAGCATCACTGCATGATTGTTTGGGCTGGAGGGCTTCTGCAGACTTGGTATGATCTCTAGAGACTTGCACTTTCAGTAACTCAAGCAACCTTGAAATGATTTCTCTCTCAGAACATGATCATGTGGGAAGTCTTGATGAAGGGAGTATCTAGCTCAGATACACTGAACCTTATTTTTATTTACCTGGGCCCGTATCCAGAACGGCGAGTTATTTTAACCCCGATTTTATCTCTCCAGGTTTACTGGAGGTCCTACAGACTTTATTAGTCTGTCTGTCTGTCTGTCTGTCCCGTCTCCACGGCCTATATCTCAAAAACTACTGGACGGATTTCCTTGAGATTTTGCACACTCACTGGAAGTTAGGTCCCATTCAATATTATCAAATTTTCAGAATCGAGGTTTGAAAAGAAAGTGACTTTTATACATTTTGGTGTTTCAATGAAAACGATTCAACAGACTCCATTTTGCAAAATCTGTGACGTCATCATTTGACGTCGAATAACGTGACGTCATTTGCGAGGAGATTTTTGAAGGAGGGTGAATAGAATAGAATAGAATAGAATTCTTCGGCTTGCTTAGGCGTCCAGGGCCTATCGCCGATTCTGGTAGATCTCTGGCTGTATTTTTATTGTTCTTGGCCCGTATTCACGACGGCGATTTATCTTTTTAACACTCGATTTATCTCCTATCCCCGATTTATCTTGACTTCGGTTTAAATTCTCCTATTCATGACGGCGATTTAGCCCTAAACTCGCGTCAAAGCAGAGTGTTAAACTATTCTCCCGAAGTCGGCAAGATAAATAGATAAACCGGGGTTATCGAGAGAGGCAAGATGGCAGCGATTGTGCTTAAGAAACGAATTCATGACAATCTGTTAAGGAAAAACCGAGTATTCCGAGACCGAAGGCACCCGTTAGAAGTATTTAATGATGAAGAGGTGTTCAGAAAGATTCGATTCCATCGAAAGGAAATCTTGGCCATCACCGACGAGATCCATAAAGAAATCAGTCGAACCCAGAATTATTCAAAGGCACAGCAACCGAAAGAATGACGTCGTCAGGCAAGTCCTTCTTGCGCTTAGATTTTATGTAAGCGGCGCATTTCAGGACCAACACACTCATTTCGGTTTCACTGAAGTTTTTTGCCCTTGCCTTTCTCTCTTTTTTCTTGCTAGCCATTTTTTTCTATCTACTCCACGTATTTAGATATAGATCAGTGTCTACGCGAAGAAAACACAACGTAACCACGGTAACCTCACACGGTGTGTGCGTGAATCACTGAATGAGTACGAATGCACATGTCTGGGTTGAACATCTATAATACACTTCCTCCTCTGTGTGACTGTGTGAGTGTTAATTCAGCGTCTATGACATGCCAAAGGAAAGCAAAGCATGTCATAATAGGAGCTTCCTGAACCTATCCATCATGTTTAAAATATATGGTTGATTGTTCCTGGGCCGATAGCTTAGAAATGGATTTACATGCTTTACAAATACTCCGTCATTGCAATTCTCTAATGGCTCAGCTGGTAGAGCGTTCGACTCTTGGTCATGCATGACCAGGTTTGATTCTGCGCTGAAACTTTTTTTCTTCTCTTTTTTCGAGAGGTTGTGGTTTTGTTGTGTTTTTATGTGTGTTTTCCCCCTCTTTTCTCGAGAGGTTGCGGGTTCGAACCCAATCTTTTCTTAAATGCCAAAACCTGGAGGTTCAGCGCCAGCGGTTTTTATCTCTCAGCTCAGACGATTCCAACTGTCTGTTCCGCTCTCCCTTGGCTGGATACCAGTATATATAGCAAAGCGCAACCTAGGATCCTCTGACGAGCGTACCTTATCTAACTGATCAAGATAACCCGGGGTTAGGGGATAAATGGAGTGTTAAAAAGATAAATCGCCGTTCTGGATACGGGCCCAGGCCCCTAGCCCATTGCAAGCATCGGCAAACAGAACAATTGGGTGTTTCATCCAGAAGTTGAGAGCACAAACCTCTGCCAAGAAAGCCACAGTTTATCTCTATGGTTCCAACTCCAAAACTAGATATAACATATAACGATCAAAATGTAATGGATTGTGCCCTGACCTTGCACCGGGCTTCACCAGATTCCGTTTTGAACTGTTTGAGTTGCTTTGGACTGAGAACAACGAATCAACTAACGCACGCATCAACCGACCAAAAACACATAACCTTGGTGGTGGTATTGATACTATGTGCAGTCTGAGATCGTGTTGCTTTCTCTAGTCGAAGTGTGTGTGTGTGTGTGGGGGGGGGGGGGGTGGGGGGGTGGGAGAGAGAGAGAGAGAGAGAGAGAGAGAGAGAGAGAGAGAGAGAGAGAGAGAGAGAGAGAGAGAGAGAGAGAGAGAGAGAGAGAGAGAGAGAGAGGAGCAGAAAAGAAGCTGATGTGTAGTCTTCTTGCACGAAAGGACGGAGTTCCTCAGAGGACTGAACACTGCATCACAACATTATGTTTGGATGCTTTATTTCCCTTCTTCCTCGTCTTCCTCTTCTTCCTCCTCGTCCCCCTCTTCCTTGCTGATACTGATGGAGAAGGCTAACGTTGCCATG
>JAWQFJ010000651.1:54019-57687 GCA_034096865.1 Theodoxus fluviatilis
TTTTTTCCCGTACCTAAAATCTCTCCCCATTGGTTCGGCCGCCCGGAGTAAACAACCCGCAAATTCATCTACTGCTGTATCAATGTCAATATCGACGGAACCAACCAATTCAATCAGATCAGATTGTTCCACACACCTCGTCAAGGCCTCACAAAATTGTTTCTCACTATCTGCTTCCCATATGTATTTTTTTACATAGAAGCTCCAGGGGCGGATCAGTTCATTTGGGGGGTGGGGGGGTGTTTCCAAACATATTAAGAGCGGGGGGGGGGGGGGTGTTAAAGGGCTCAACCGAAACGTGAAAGCGAGGGGGGGGGGGGGGAGCGTTTGGAGCTCAGCCGAAACGTGAAAAACGGGGGGGGGGGGGGGGGGATTTTCACTGCAAAATGTTCCAGTCTGGCGCATTCTGATGGTGATCATTACCACTTTCAGGCAGCACATTTTGTTACTAATAAAAATAGTTTTTCTGGGGAACATCCTCTATGGTGATAGGGCGACCTTCAATACACAATTCCAAACAAAGGTGGGAAGTCAATACGCTCTTCTTCACGAACATGGACTTACAGTATTCCACCAACTCACACGACACCAAAAAGTAATCGATGACACTATATCCTGTAGATGAAATGTACGTATAGTTTCCTTTCCTATCACCGTCAATACAACCATTAAAAATGTACAAGTCAACACCGAGGCAAACTGACATGAGCGCAGAACCATAATCATTAATAACAGTACACCATCTAGAGAATTTCGAAATTCGTACGGAGTATCAAATCGTACATCAATATATTCAGAACAGTTACCATTATTTAGATTTCCTGTGCGAGCATTGAAATCTCCGTATACCGTCACCATACAATCAGGGTAATCAGAATTTACTTGAAGCAAACAATTTTCCAACTTTTCAATACCGCTAGTCACATTAGCCGCCAAATAGTAAGGAGAATCCAAAGGAGGCAAGTAAACACATACCAAAATAACACCTCTATCGCAGTAAAGAAGATTCTTACTGACCTTGAAAATAATAATATTATCAAAGCGGAGAGAGAGAGAGAGAGAGAGAGAGAGAGAGAGAGAGAGAGAGAGAGAGAGAGAGAGAGAGAGAGAGAGAGAGAGAGAGGTGGTGGGGTGTGGAATGGAAGATGAGACGGTGGGGAGAAGTTGATATTCAAGACACTGAGTCGAAAACTTACCTCTTTAAGGAAGAGTCCACCTACAATTGCAACCACAAGGAAAGCGATGCCAAAGTCCATCGAGTGAACAGTCGTTTTTGGCCTAATGTGTTCAGCAGACTCTGACTTGTCATTTGAACAACGTGAACGTCTTTAGATAGTCTTTAACAAAAACCACTACATGGACGCAGTCAATTTCGGAGCAAGAATGTCCTTGTGACATTCATGTCTGATTAAGCACAACGTTTCCTTCTCACATCATTCCAAACGCAGAGGAATAACGAAGAACTGGGTCAAATAACGTTTATCACTGCTGCTAGATCCATCGGGTTCCATTGTCGTTCCGGTGGGAACACAACACGTGTGGCTGTGCTGCTACGCATGAACCTGACGGTACTTGGCCACTATCTCTTCCACGATACACTGCAACGCTCTAGTCTGTGGCCTGCATGACTTTGACTGTGAAAGAGTTGGCCCTAAAGGGGGAAGAGTCAATAGCAGAAGTGAAAGATGGGACAGGGAAGATGATAGAGGAAAACTGGAAGTGTGTGTGTGTGTGTGTGTGTGTATGCGTGTGTGTGCGTGTGTGTGTGTGTGTGCGTGCGTGCGTGCGTGTGTGTGTGTGTGTGTGTGTGAGTCTTTCTATGTGTGTGTGTGTGTGTGTGTGTGTGTGTGTGTGTGTGTGTGTGTGTCTGTGTGTGTGTGTGTGTCTGTGTGCGTGCGTGTGTGTGTGTGCGCGCGCGCGCGCGTGTGTGTGAGAGTCTTTGTCTGTGTGTGTGTGTGTGTGTGTGTGTGTGTGTGTCTGTCTGTGTTGTGTGTGTGTGTGTGTGTGTGTGTGTGTGTGCGTTGTGTGTGTGTCTGTGTGTCTGTCTGTCTGTGTGTGTGTGTGTGTGTCTGTGTGTGTGTGTCTCTGTGTGTGTGTGTGTGTGTGTGTGTGTGTGTGTGTGTGTGTGTGTGTGTGTGTGTGTGTGTGTGTGTGTCTGTCTGTATGTCTGTGTGTGTGTGTCTGTGTGTGTGTGTGGTGTGTGTGTGTGTGTGTGTGTGTGTGTGTGTTGTGTGTGTGTGCGTGTGTGAGTATTTGTCTGTGTGTGTGTGTGTGTGTGTGTGTGTGTGTGTGTGTGTGTGTGTGTGTGTGTGTCTGTATGTGTGTCTGTGCCTCTGTGTGTGTGTGTGTGTGTGTGTGTGTGCGCGTCTGTGTGTGTGTGTGTGTGTGCGTGTGTGTGTGTGTGTGTGTGTGTGTGTGTGTGTGTGTGTCTTTGTATGCGTGTGTGTCTAAGTGTGGTGTGTGTCTAAGTGTGGTGTGTGTGTGTGTGTGTGTGTGTGTGTGTGTGTGTGTGTGTGTCTTCTGTGTATGCATGCGTGCGTGTGTGTGTTTGTGTGTGTATGTGTGTGTGTCTTCTGTGTATGCGTGCGTGCTTGCGTGCGTAAGCATGCATGCGTGCGTACGTGTGTATGCATGCGTGCGTGCGTGTGTGTATGCATGCGTGCGTGCGTGCGTGTGTGTGTATGCATGCGTGCGTGGGTGCGCATTGTGTGTGTATGTGTGTGTATGTGGATGCGTATGTGTATGTTTGCATGTGTGTTTACGTGTGCAAAAGCACTACCACAAACAGCATCCAGCTAATTACATATTACATGCTGCTCCTGTGGTCATCATGTAGCCTGTAAGAAAGGGTGGTGCATTGGCAATCACTGATGAAATCTGCATGCATGTGTTTTCGGGCAACATGTGGTCCTCTTTCGAGGACACGTTTCGATTGTAAAATACGATATAGCCTCATCAATATTCAAGCCAAAACAGTGGGGACTGCCTGCCTTGGACATCAGCATTTTGAGCGCTTTTTCTTTTCATCGAAAAATTCTAACCACGGCGAGTGCGCGACTGCAGATGATGTAGATAAAGGAGACAATTACTTGGTGAGCTCAAACGGCATTCACTCCATATATTTTTGCTTGTGAGGTCGAGAGGATTGCATTCGAATGTGCAGTGCGCTTGGAAAATGTTCCTTGCAGATCGTGTATCAACATAAACCTTGGAAAGACAATTAGGGAAAATACAGATTTCAAAACCGCCAAGTCACAAGGCTGTGGTAAAAAAGACACCGAAATAATCGCTCGTTTGTGTTCGATTCAGGGAGTAATGTCTGTTATTAGGCCGGATGAGTCATGGACATTTTTGATAGAATCCTTGACCCCCCTCCCCCCCTCCCTCCCCTAGGGGTAGTTCTGAACTACACTGATCTGGTTCATATTCGTGTTAGGTAGTGAAATAAAAGTGACTGTACACAGTTAAAAGGGAAGCATTTCTCACTCTGCAGAAATGCAATGCAAAAACGCCGAGTATGCGGTGGCAACTAGAGTGATGCTAAAGCAAGATGTTGAACATTTGCCCCTGCAAATATTCAGTCCACATACATTATAGCTGTCGCAATATAAATCATGCCGATCCACTTATTTTTGAGGAAACATCGTGTGAATCAGTTGCATGATGTG
>JAWQFJ010000652.1:10000-17500 GCA_034096865.1 Theodoxus fluviatilis
GAAGCGTGGAAGCAGGCTTGGAGCGCGCAGGCTGCCACGCTAGACCAGAGCCACGCTGGCTGCCTCCTCGCAGACTTTGGCAGAGCACTCCCGGTTCCAGTCGCCGCCAGGCCCCTGCAGTTTTAGAGATGGACAGGCGTGGGCGGTGAGCAGGTGCCAGTCAGCTCCCCAGGTCTCCAGCACACCCCACGTGATCTGAGGCTTCGCACCCACCAGCGGCAAGACTTTTAAAAAAATTTGCCCAGAAGAGAGAAGTAGTTTATACGAAGAACTCTGAGGTTCGATCCTGCCCCATTCGAGTGATTGAAAAAAAAGTGTGATTGATTTGTCGGTGCTTAAACGTGGGACAGAGTGCCTTTACTAGGTGCAGAACGTTGTTCCAGAACGCACCTGTTCCAAGACTTCAGGAAGAGGGAGAACGAGGACGGAATCGTTACATCGAATGGGGCGTCAGCGAGGTGCACATAACGATCAATAACTGACACTTTTCTTTTCCTCCCCAAGGAAAACAATCCACGGAACGATATCGTCTTCAAAGGAACTGTCAAAACCTTGCCACCAGAACTTGAGAGCTTTCAGGTCGTGTTTACGACCTCGGCTGTCGAAGGTGTAGCAGGTGCCCTTTTCAACACCTGTATCACGGATTACACATGCGAATCTGACACCGACATTCCGAGGGAAAGGAGATCTACTCCGCTTCGAACCCAGCACCATCTGACAGGCAGGCCAGCGAGCCACGTGCTGCCGTAGCAGAAGACGTAAAGTCAAGGTGCAACATCAATATTTGTCCGTGGGAAGAGTTACTGCCTTGTAAAGCGTACACACATGCCTCTCTGAGCATCTACCAAGATCTCCCACGTGTTCGAGTGCCGGAAAGTCACTCTCCCACAAAGGACACCCACCCAACGCCCTATATTTTGTGGCCACTGGCCGCACTGTCCACTAGCGAGGAAGGCGAGTGGTCAGTCAGTCAGGACAGCGGTCAGCGGAGCAGCGCAGGGACTCAAAGTGGTGTTCAGCGGTCGAGCGTCCCCCCGGCTGTGACAGAACAGAGCAGAATGTGGGCGAGCCAGGTGTCGGTGCTGGTGTGGCTGGCAGTAATGTGGTGGGCGGTGCCCTCCCTAGCCAGGAGGAAAAGAGACAGAGGATCCTTCCGATACGCAGACTGCGGTAAGTCCCAAAGACCAGGGGGTAAACAGATAATGTGGATATGGTTTGATTTGACATAGGTTCATTTATCTTTTTCAGTTCGTTGTACTTTGATAGTGTTTCCGTAAAGTTTTTTGCCTATGAGAGTATGAAGAAGATTATACAAATATTGTTAAATACACTCCAGATTTGAACGACAAATGAACATTTATGAATTCGAATGTATCATTGCGATTACTTTGCACTGTTTAGGTTAGATCTTTACTTCTTCTCTTGTGCGGGCCAAGTTCATGTGTGGCACAGTTGCTGTATTACGTTTGTCGTTTCGCGTCTTGCGTACCTGAACAGGAGTGTATATGCATTCATTCCATACCGCATGATCTGCAAGCGAAAGTGTCGCTGATGTTGCTTTTTTTTCTTCAATGCATGCTTTCCTGTCTTCCTGTCCTACTTAGGGTATGCATGTATATGTCCGTCACTGTGTCTCTGCCTGCCTGCGTCTATAATGTGTATGTGTCGGTATCTCTCTCTCAGTGTCTCTCCCTGTCCTCTCTTGTCTCTCTCTTTTTCTCTCTCTGTCTCTGTCTCTCTCTGTCTCTCTGTGTCTCTCTTTCTCTCTCTCTGTCTCTCTGTCTCTCTGTCTCTCTGTCTGTCTCTCTCTCTGTCTGTCTCTCTGTCTGTCTCTCTGTCTGTCTCTCTCTCTCTGTCTCTCTGTCTGTCTCTCTCTCTCTGTGTCTCTCTGTCTGTCTCTCTCTCTCTGTCTCTGTCTCTCTCTCTCTCTCTCTCTCTGTCTCTCTCTCTCTCTCTCTCTCTCTCTCTTCTCTCTCTCTCTCTCTCTCTCTCTCTCTGTGTGTTTGTCTGTGGGTTTGTCTGTGTGGGCGTCAGTGTGTGTGTGTGTGTGTGTGTGTGTGTGTGTGTCTGTCAGTGTGTCTGTCTATCTGTCTCTCTGCCTGTGTGTCTGTGTGTTTGTCTGTGTGTCTGTCTGTGTGTTTGTCTGTGTGTCTGTGTGTCTGTCTGTGTGTATGTCTCTGTGTGTGTCTGTGTGTGTGTGTGCGCGCGCGCGCGCGTGTGTGTGTGCGTGCGTGTGTCCGTAATTTTTTTATTTTTCTAACTTTGCGTTTAACTTTCTATTAAGCCATTACGTTTTGTTCGAGAAAAGGAGATGAGGAAAATGGAGTCTTTATGGTGAACATAGCTTTGGTCCATTGCATGTAAGATATCGTTCCACATCAAAGTACAGCAGAAATGCTCTGCCAACGAGCTTGTGTGAACATAAAAATAATGAACCTTAACAATATCACAGTAGTTTAAAAATACATTTGGAACAAGGCCCATTTCTCGTTATATATTCTTACCTAAGTTTGAAATGGGTGATGGAAGTTTCAAACAGATCTAACCTTAAAAAAACGACTTATTTTGATGCACAAAAATGTCTCATACAATCTTCATGATAGACATCAAAAGTTCCGTTTTCACACATTGCTCTCTATGAAGTGTGTGAAAGGTGCAATTCAACGCAAAAATGCGAAGTAATCGGAGCATTTCTGGAAACACTTGTTGAAATAGTAATCTGAATTCCATTGCGTTTCTCAATTAAACTTTCTCAGAAGGGCGTCCCCAACTGCAAATGTTACACTGACATATTATCTGCAGACCAGACCATAAGAATATACGAGAACACCTTGGGGCCACATCAGTTAGAGCTGCAATGTAGCACTTTAAAAGGAAGAAGAATCTCCATCCGATGCAAAATAAGTTATCCATTCGAAATGTGTGAATTATGAACCTCAAGGTGTCCTGCCAGCATACAAGCGTTCTATACTCGCCTATGGTACCTGTTCAGGTATCATGAAATGTGGGACAGTCTTAGATTAACATCCCTGGCGCGTTGAGAATAAGACCGGGTGTGTGTGAGGGCTGCGGTGGTCATTTTGAAGGGTTGTCAGACTACATCATCCTTGGTGCATGCGTCATGGGTAGTAGAAACAGTGTTGGAACAATACCTAGGGCGGTCCAGTGACCAGAGGGTAAAATATTGCGGTTTGCGCACCTAGTGAAAATGAAATGTCGCAGTATAAATGTATTCATCTTTTCCTTTTACCTTACTTAACTGTTCTTCTATTTGCGTTTCTCGTGTGTGTTGGAGAGTGTTCCCACATTCTGAGTGACTCTCACAACGATTTCGCATCAGGAAGTTCGTTCCCACAGCCGTCGAAATTACTGTGATGCTTTTCTTCCAGCATTGCCACTGCATGAGACACATTTGTCGTATTTGAAGTATGAAATCATCTCTGTAGGATAATGTGAGGAAATGTTCGTTGTACACATGACGACGTGTACTTGTCCTTTCCAATGAAAGTGGGCTATTATACTTTTAGTGAAGTGGGCAGGCAATGCCATTGGATTTTCTGCAAAGTGGGCCATCTTGAGGACGGAAAAGGAACTACAGATGGCGTCGCCTTCATGTTGGAATGAATCGTGTGGGTAGCAATGGCAGCCTTGGGGCTGGATCTCAACCTCTGTGGAAAGGATGGTCGTCCTAATCAAGGACTTGCAGTATTGAAAGAGATACTTCATTCCGCTTCCCTGTCTTCATACAGGCTTGCGACAGGCACCGCCATAATAGAGGTGACCAATGAGGAAGGCCTATGCGCTCGCCACGATTCAGACAGATCAGGAAAGAATACGCTCAGACTTGATGAGCAAGAACCACCAGCCAGTTGTTTGAAGTGTATCACCATATCTGAAAGGGAAATAGCCAGTAAGATTGTGTAATCTTCAATTCTAAATAGAGGCAGCCACACAAGAACTTAACCGTAGCCGGCACGAACTGATGAGATTTTTAACATATTGTTTTAGATGAACTATTTCAGCAGTGTCCGGCATCAACCTAGTTTTCATTATCTTTTAATCCTCTTGCCATGAAATGCAGCGCCATATCCCGTGTTATGTTTTGAGATAAATTATCTCTCTCTCTCTCTCTTTCTTTCTATCTCTCTCTTTTTCTCGCTCTTTCTCTTTCTTTCTTTCTTTCTTTCTTTCTTTCTCTCTCTCTCTCTCTCTCTCTCTCTCTCTCTCTCCATTGGATCACTCTTTCCATTAATTTTTCGGACCAACTGACAATGAAACGTTGTGAAAAAGAAAACAGGGGTGGACAAAAAGGAATTGCCGTGGAGATTATGTTTGCATGTTTAGGTTTCTTTCATTCATGTTGACTGAACGGCGACATTTCTGTTCGACGTCAGCAAATTAAAACAAACTATTTTGAGACCAGTTCCGTGAAAGACTTATGAATACATCAGATTATCTTTATATCATTTTGTTTTTCTGTTTTCTTTCTTCGCGTCGATGTCTTGCATCGAAACTAAGCAATCTCGGAGTCGCAAGAATTCGTCCGGGTCGTGCATCTCCCAGACAGAAGCACGGACCGGAAGTCCTTCATCTCGAACAACCGAAACATCCTCAGTGGCCAAGAAGAGGCAGATTCCATCATGTCACTTCCGGGGATAGAGAAAAGATGTTCTTTCAAACGATTTTCCACATGTTTCAGTCCTCATCTTCGCTCTCAGCCTTATCTGCTGACCATAACGAGATACGCCCCGAACATTTTCGACTGGCCCAGTCTTTCAAGGGACGTGTGTAATTTCAACCACGCATATTTTGAAGAACCATCCTCCTATCATAGCCGTTGCTGTGAAATCCTCCTTAGCCCTACCAACTGTGGATTGGCGGTCAGATTAAACCAACCCGTGTCCCTACACAGTGCGTCAAAGGCGAATAAGTCGGGTAAGCTAGTCTTGACTTGCTCTAACCAGGTCCAATGGTTTTATAGTCATTTGGCTTAAGTGGGTACAAAGGCTGATAGGCCGTAAAACTACATTCATTCATTAATCTATGCTTGCATGTATGCATGAATGCATGCCTTCGTTCACGCATGTATGCATTATCAATTCATTCTCTCATTCATTCATCCCTTCATCCATTCAGCAATTCATCATTTCATTCATTCATTCATTCACTCATTCATTCATTCATTCATTCATACTCCTTCACCTTGTAATTCTCTTGTGTGGGCAGAAGAGTAGAAAGGACAGGAACATCGGAAGAACCAGTTTGATCAGAAGAGCAAGAGCAAGAGGTGCAAGGAAAACGGAACAAGGAAAAGGAGGGGAGAGAGAGGAGGACTCGATGGAAGAGACGGCAGGGAAATTTGTGGATAGGAAAGGGTATGGGGTAGGAGAGCGAGGGGGAAAACGTAGACATGAAACTGCAGGAGTAATACAGTGGTGAGAAAGAGGCGATGGGCCGATGGAAGTTTATTATGAACAGTGTGAACAAAAGAAATAGGGGCAGCTACCAACAGGGATGACAGGAGTAGAACGAGGTGCAGGAACAGCGGCAGCAGGGGCAGCAGGGGCAGCGCTGGAGCAGGACAGCTACCAAAGGAAAAACAGGACCCAGGATGCGTCTGGCTTCGTCTTATCCTGTGGCACAGCCAATGAGAGCCCAGTAGAACACCGCTGGAATGCGTGGCGGGCCTTGGCATTCAGATCACAACTTTGCCTTTGGGTGTCGTCGCAGGGTTGTTGGGTATCGTGTTGTCTCCGCGCCCTTTGCAACCTCCTGTGTTTGTTTTCTGCAAACTCCTCTACCTGCAGATGGACTTGTTGAGTCTCAGCTAGTAAACCCGACCATCCCGCCTTCGTTTCCTTCTCACGTCTTTCATTGCACTTACGAGGATAAGTTCCGCTAAGAGTTTGAATTCACTCTACTTTCCCTGATCGTCTTGTTGATTTCTGTTGCACTCGAAGCCGTGTCCAATCTAGTCTCAAATCTTCCATTTTAATGTTCAAAACATGGGGTTTTCGTTGCCACCAAAAAGAGGCAAGTTGTCAGAGGACAAGCTTAGTCTCATTCAGCAACTGACAATGAAGAATTCATGGCAGCAGTTACAATTTCTAACATGTTATCCCACCACTCCCAACCCCCACCCGCAACCCACCCACCTTCCCACCTTCCCACCTCCAACCCTCTTCTTTCAAACGCGTACAAAGCGCTCTGGCTGTCAGTGGATTGTGCAAGATAGGCACTTTTCGGAAAGGCAATTTGCCTATTTAGTATGTACCGAACACCAGTAATATATGAGCGGTAACGTTTTCTTAAATGTGTTTATAAAGTGGTTGCAATGCTCAATCGTAATCGAGCAAAAAAAATCAAATAAAGAGGTAACTCGCATTACTTGTGTTTGTAAACGAAAGGCCGCGAGTTTCTGTCAGTGAATTGTTTTTGTGTGGATCCGGCGTTGTATCACCGTGTTGGAGTGTTGGGGCACCAAGTTGCGCTAAACATTTCCACACCTATAGGCCGCTGCAGCACGAAGGTGGGAAACTTCTCTCAAAAGCAAATTCTTAGGCTACACAGGTGTCATCGTATGCTCGGAGGCTTTCAAGCTATTTCTATGGTGCGTGCCATCACACGTCGTTTTGGCGGTCAGAAGACTCCAAAGTCACATTGTCAACAACACCAAATGTGAAAATGACCCAGCTGCGCCGGGGAATGGCTGTTCTTGACCTAAATTAATTTCATGGGATCTCTGTCATGGTGGTCAGGGATCTATTCAGGTCTAATTTGGCTTTTCTTGCTGTGGGCTGGGGGTAGAGGAATTGACCCACCTCGTCTCCTACATCTTCGTAAGAGACGAATAACTTGGGAAAACGTGACTTGACTGGCGCTTAGTCTTAACCAGTTTAATCGATTTCGTGATTAATGGCCTTACATAGCCTACAAAGGCTTACAGGCTGTAAAGCTCAGTTCATTCATTCATAGCCATGTCTTGACGTGCAGGCATCAATGTACACCAGACACGGCTGCCTTCTCTCCACGCAATCTCGCCGCTGAGAGGTGAGGCGTCACAAACTGGCCACATTTCAAATGTACATTTGCATAATGTATGTCTTTGAACAAAAACGATATTTTTGAAGGCACCCGTTGATGATACACTAGGCTGCCTGGACCATCCCTGGCCTAGCTGTGGATGCAGGCCTGGACAAGTATATGGTCGTGGCCTTGGGTTGATGAAACATGTCCAATAGTAGCGGTTTCGTGTCTGACACACCCAGTCGTTCTCATATGATACCCATTCTTCGTGACCTGCACTGGCTATCCATTCACCATCGAATTTAGTTCATAATACTGTGCCATGTGTACAACTTTGTAAGTGGAGCAGCCCCAAGGCATCTGACTGAACTTCTCGGGAATTACGTGCCTGCGAGAGATCTCCGATCGTCGTCACGGGCACTTCTCTAAGTTCCACGCTGCAACTTCAGAAAGTCTGGAGAAAGAGCATTTTCG
>JAWQFJ010000652.1:20000-31545 GCA_034096865.1 Theodoxus fluviatilis
AAAGAAGGACGGACGGACGGAAGGATGGATAGTTGAGAAGAGGATCTGGGACTCAACGTGTCTATCTGTAGGCAGAACAGACCGTAAACACCCCGCAGGGTTGGTCTTGGGAGGGAGAAGGGAGGGAAGGTGTTCAGAAACGTAGAACGGGAGGGGGAGAGGGGGGGAGGGGGCAGGGGGCGTTGGCAGGGCGCACCTGCAGGGCACGCGGCGAAACAGCGCGCCACCTGGTGAGGGTCTGGGGAGGGGGGTGCAGTGCTGCCCCCCAGGAGGAGGGCGGACCACCCAGGCTGCGGGCGGGAGCGGCGTCAGAGACGGCGACTCTAATCAAACACTGATCAAAAGACTGCGCCGCCGCCGCCCCCCCCCCTTCGACGCCCGCCGCCTCCGGGGCTGGAGAGCTCCGCCAGGGGCAGACAATCCCGAGGCGCGGTTTCAGTGGCTGCCAGTCCTGCGGACCGGCAGTTTGCGGGAAGCAAGGAGTTCGGCAACAGGCCATCAGTTGTTGCCGGATTTCAATGCGCCGCACGGCGCGAGCCGAGAAGATGGATGGGGAAACCGCTGCGTTGACCTTTCTTTGTACAGCCTTGTCGTCTCGCCGCGGCTGCAAGTTATCGAGACACAGTATCCGCGGAGTTCATTAACTCAGGGTACCTCACCTGCCTTCCCTTCCTCAGGTGCGGCGCTCGATGCTGAGCGGATACTGCTCGGATGAAAGGAATTTACCTAGTAACAAATGCGTCTCTTCCTTGCCGAAGCAAAAATAAACAAACAAAATATCTCAAAAGCGACAACAACAACAAGCAAATTAGAAGTCCAAGATCCAGGGTTACAGGGCCTGTTTGAAGGACCTATATTTTTTTCTTTTTCGAAGGAAAACCAAACAGGCTGACAAATAAATCGCATATGTAATGAAACTTTGGAGAAACAAAGTTAGCAGTGAACGTGTATAACTCTCTTACATGGTGTAGAATGCGGTAACAATTGATCTTCGGTCGTTGAAAGGCGGGAAAAGGCGTACGCTTTAATGTAGATCAAGTCAGACAGTGGCCCTAAGCTGACCAGATCCAGGGCCACATTTATTAGCGGCATCACTCAGGTCAAGTGCCGCAAAAATGGGAACCCGCGATGTTATTTTCACGCAAAATTACGTCGCCTTCTATTAATAGAAAGAATTAACGGCGCAAATGGCCGCAGTAACGTAATGCTAATAGAAACGCATACAGGAGTTCCTGCAGGGAGCTCTTACGGGGCAACGATATTTTTGGCGAGGCTGCGCGGCTGATCTCCAGAAGACTACAGTTACGAAACTAGCTGTCTTAGATGACTTTGTGGAGCATGGTTCACTCCACGTTATCTTTGTCCTATTAGGCACAATTATTACTCAAAACTTGCACAGACGGATTTCTCCAGGACTTTGGGATGTTAGTAAAGGCAATCAAAGATGCGTTTCCTGTCTTCTTTATATTAAATAATAGTGGTCGCTGTAATCATGGAGGAGTCTGTATCAACATTGGGACGAAAAAACAGTCAACGACTGATTTTGGAAACGAATTTTGTTTTTCAAGAACTGATTGAACCAATGTTATTATAGGTCCGAAAGTCTATACCATATGATTTGACGTACAGCGGTTTCTCGATTGATTCTGAACTTTCTCGAATGGCTCGATCGGTACACCTTCTCTTCGGAAATCTACAAAATCTTTGGATAGTTAGTATCTGTTTAATGTTCAGACCTGCACTGAAACCCTCCCGTTATTTTCGAAATCTTCTCCCTCCTTTTCTTGAATCCCAGACCTTGTCGTTTAGGTGCACAAGACAAGGTTGGGGCAATGTAAGAATGGGGTCTGGAACGTCAAGTCCTGCAATTATACAGCAGTCAGTGGATGAAGAATTATTCGTCACACTATGCAAGGATCGGACGTCGCTCGCGGTCTTACAGAAACATGTCTCCCAACATTGGCATCTAAGGTGCATTTTCTTTTGTATGCGAACGGTTGCTCGAGAGTGAACTATTGTATTCTCGATATAATAATGGCTGCCAGTGGCAACATCGGCTACAATGTTCAGACAAGTGTAAAAGAATGAGCTTGTGTACAGAAAGTAGCGCGTTCACGGGCAAGTTGGGTGTGAGCGCTTTTTTAGCGACGATTTGAGGGTTCACGCACCTCGGTACCTTATCCATGTAACTCCTTTTTATGGGTCGAATTGTCTCCTCACAACTAGCATCTGGTAGTGAAATATCGCAGCGAAACTTCTCAGTATCACCGTGCATCGAGTTCCAGACATGTACAGGTGAGCTCACTTTGCAGTGCGTTGCAGATCCAGAACTCATTTGTTCATCCATTTGTTGTTCAGTTTGGTCTTGCCCGCTGTGTGGTTTACCCTCTGCTGTTTCATATCACGTTCATTGTAAGAGTCCGTTGGCCTTCTGACTGAGCCACTCCAAGGGGTTAAAGTGGAAAGCTGTTTGAGACCCAGACATACCTGATAAGTCACTACATAGAACTGCACCTCTACCTTTATGGAAAGTATCTAGGATCTTGTTGGAATGTGTGTGTGTTGTTTTTTGTTATCACGACTCACAATTCTAACATAGATATTTGTTCAGATTTGATTTATTCCCACCAGTTACAAAAGCAATATCTGGAACACAATTTTTTCATTCACAAAGAAGGAAACAACTCTTCCTTCGGCCTCTCCGTCTGTTCCATCTCCTCTTTTACATCTTCCACGGCCTCCCCCTTCTTGTCCTCCTGCTGCTCACGCTTCTCCAACTCTGCTCTTGTTCCTCTTCCTGCATCTCTCCACCACTTCCTCCTGCTCATCTGCTGCTTCTGCTCCTCTGCTACTGCTCCTCCTGCTGCTATTCCTCTGTCTCCTGCCGCTGCTCCCCCTCCTCCTGCTGCCCACCACTCCTCCTGTTGCTCGCTCTCTCCCTCCCAACAGAGGTTTACACGAAACGATTAAATGAATCACTGCCTTGCAGACAAACCATTAGCGTTTAAGGGCAGTTTGCAGAGAAAGGGGTCCGCCGTAAATCCCGATAGGTAAAATTGGTTGACACTGTTTGTGACGACTATGCCCGGTTCGTCCCGACGCTGCAAGCATTCACACTCAATTGGAGAGTCTAGGGGTGGGGAGGGGTGTGTGTGTGTCAGGATTCTGTGGGGAAGACTCTGAGGGCGCCACACATTCGCGCCTGTTGCTGCTGCTGCTGCTGCTGTCAGACTGCTATTGGAGGCAGACAGTGGTGCTGCTGCTCCTGTGCGGTCTGGTCTGGTGAGAAGATTGTTGGCGGCAGGCGACAGGCGGCGATACTGCCTGACAGCTCACACCCCAGACAGCCTGATAACGCCCTCGATGGCGAGATCACCCACACGCCAGAGGCTCCCACACAGCGCTCTTCTTCTTTCTATCTCCCTCCCTCCCTTCCTCCCTCCTTCTTTTACTTCTTTCTTCCGTGTCTTCCCCTTCTCCTCCCCATCCCCTGCACTTTTCTTTTTCGTTCAGTACTTCTTCCCACTACCCCCTACACGACAGGCCTTCGATACCACCGCTGCCACGTACCGCCACCATTACCAGCACCACCTCCATTACCAGCACCACCTCCATTACCACCACCACCTCTATTACCCCCACCGCCACCATTACCACCACCACCATTACCACCACCACCATTACCACCACCACCTCCATTACCACCACCGCCACCATTACCACCACCACCATTACCACCACCACCTCCATTACCACCACCTCTATTACCACCACCACCTCTATTACCACCACCACCTCCATTACCACCACCACCTCTATTACCACCACCGCCACCATTACCACCACCACCATTACCACCACAAACACCGCCACCACCGCCACCATTACCACCACCACCATTACCACCACCACCTCCATTACCACCACCGCCACCATTACCACCACCACCATTACCACCACAAACACCGCCACCACCGCTGCCCCCCCCCCCACTGCCACCATTACCACAACCATCACCACCACCACCACACCACACCACCACCACCACCACCACCACCACCACCACCACCACCACCACCACCACCACCACCACCACCACCACCACCACTACCACCACTATCACCACAACCACCGCCACAGCCACCGCCACTGCCACCGCCACCGCCACCACCACCTTCATTATTATCACTACCACCAGCACCATCATCACTAACACCACCACCACTGCCACCACCACCATTACCACCACCATCACAACCACCACCATCACTACCACCACCATCATTATTATCACTAACACCACCATCATCACTAACACCACCACCACTGCCGCCACCACCACCATTACCACCACAACTACAACCCCACCACACCAACACCTTCATTATTATCACTATCACCAGCACCATCATCACTAACACCACCACCACTGCAATTATTATCACTACCACCAGCACCATCATCACTGCCACCACCATCACTGCCACCAGCACCACTGACACCACCACCATTACCACCACCACCACCACGACCACTACAACCCCACCACACTACCACCTTCATTGTTATCACCACCACCACCACCACCTCCTCCATACATCACTCACCACCACCACAACCACCAGGACCACCACCACCATCACTACTATCACTTATGCCACTCTCTCTCTGCTACCACCATCACTGCTATCACTTATGCCACTCTCTCTGCTACCACCGTCACTACTATCACTTATGCCACTCTCTCTGCTACCACCATCACTGCAGATGACCACGGCGAGGATAACCATCACCACAACCACTTATGCAAATACCAGAACTACTATCACAAATGCCACAGCCCCTACCGCGAAGAGTAATACCGTCACTACCACAACTTCACGACTGTGAAAATCTTCCCCGTTTTACCAACACTAACACTTCAACCACAGTCGCAACAAACATATCCGATCACCTATAAAGTTTCCACCTCACACATACACACACACACACACACACACACACACACACACACACACACACACACACACACACACACACACACACACAGAGTTGTTTCCCAACCTATACCTTTGTTTCAGCAAGCTGCCATTTCCTTTGCGACTTTTTTTTCTTCTTGTCGTCGGTATTTCCCACTTCGTTCTGTTCCCCACACCGTCTCTCCCTTCCTATATCTGCCTCGACACGTGTCTGTATGTCCAGTGACGGCAGTAGGAGACACCGAGAGAGAGAGAGAGAGAGAGAGAGAGAGAGAGAGAGAGAGAGAGAGAGAGAGAGAGAGAGAGAGAGAGAGAGAGAGAGAAAGAGACTGACAGTGACAGACAGACAGACAGACAGACAGACAGACAGACAGACAGGCAGATAGACAGACAGACAGACAGACAGACAGACAGACAGACAGACAGACAGACAGACAGACAGACAGACAGACAGACAGACAGACACACAGACAGACAGACACACACACACACATACACACACAGAGAGACAGACAGACACACACACACACACACACACACACACACACACACACACACACACACACACACACACACACACACACACACTCAGACAGACAGACACACACACAGATACACTGACAGACAGACACACAGACAGACACACACACACACACACACAGAGACAGGCAGACACACAGACAGACACACAGACAGACACACAGACAGACACACAGACAGAGACATAGACAGACAGACAGAGCGGGCGAATAAGGATAAAACGACAGAACCGTTCAGTTTTTTAATTGAGAGCAAAGGATAAATCAATATGGCAGTTTATTCGCAAATCCACCCGCAAACAATAGTTGGAACGAATGATGTCCATAGCGTTGGTGGGAAGATGTCCAAATTTTTTGTGATACATATGTTTGAGTGAAAAAAGTGCTTAAAACTGATCATAGAATTTGTGAATCATGAATTGCAGATGGTGGGGTTGAACATTGCTCATGCATGCACGATATGCAAATTATATCTAACTGTAGTCGACTCTGAAGGAAAAGTGTGGACCAGGTCTACAACACGGAGGTAAATGCGGAGCCATGTGGGCGGTCGCGTCCCCTGCAGTTGGCCTCAAGCCAAAGCGTCACTTCCTGTTGATCCTGCTTTCGGGCGGAAGCGCTGACCACTTCCGCCTGGCCAGTCTTACAGATCATGTGACCTCTATCGCACGCTGTGACCCCGTCCTTGAAGGGGACGACTGACCGGAAACTTAAATGACCGGACGCCCAGATCTGTGGCTGTCAATCCTTGACTTACAGCGGGGTCACAGACAGAGAAGAGTAGTCATTGGAAGAAAATATCAGGGAATTGGAGTGTTAACAACTCGGCTGCCTTACAATGTGCGGTAATAGCTGATCAACAGGAGTGACCTCCAAAATTTAGTTATGCATATCCTCTGCATAAACACACAAACAGTGAGGCAGACAGAAGAAAGGCAGACGGATTAAGAGGCAGGCAGACAGATTGCGAAAAAGACAGTATGGCGAAGATCAGACACAGAGACTCAGACAAGATGGCAGACAGATAGGTTGAGAAAAAGACAGTATGGCGGAGATCAGACACAGAGACTCAGACAGACAAGATGGCAGACAGACAGGTTGAGAAAAAGACAGTATGGCGGAGATCAGACACAGAGACTCAGACAGACAAGATGGCAGACAGATAGGTTGAGAAAAAGACAGTATGGCGGAGATCAGACACAGAGACTCAGACAGACAAGATGGCAGACAGATAGGTTGAGAAAAAGACAGTATGGCGGAGATCAGACACAGAGACTCAGACAAGATGGCAGACAGATAGGTTGAGAAAAAGACAGTATGGCGGAGATCAGACACAGAGACTCAGACAGACTAGATGACAGACAGATAGGTTGAGAAAAAGACAGTATGGCGGAGATCAGACACAGAGACTCAGACAGACAAGATGGCAGACAGATAGGTTGAGAAAAAGACAGTATGGCGGAGATCAGACACAGAGACTCAGACAGACAAGATAGCAGACAGATAGGTTGAGAAAAAGACAGTATGGCGGAGATCAGACACAGAGACTCAGACAGACAAGATAGCAGACAGATAGGTTGAGAAAAAGACAGTATGGCGGAGATCAGACACAGAGACTCAGACAGACAAGATGGCAGACAGACAGGTTGAGAAAAAGACAGTATGGCGGAGATCAGACACAGAGACTCAGACAGACAAGATGGCAGACAGATAGGTTGAGAAAAAGACAGTATGGCGGAGATCAGACACAGAGACTCAGACAGACAAGATGGCAGACAGATAGGTTGAGAAAAAGACAGTATGGCGGAGATCAGACCCAGAGACTCAGACAAGATGGCAGACAGATAGGTTGAGAAAAAGACAGTATGGCGGAGATCAGACACAGAGACTCAGACAGACAAGATGGCAGACAGATAGGTTGAGAAAAAGATAGTATGGCGGAGATCAGACACAGAGACTCAGACAGACAAGATGGCAGACAGATAGGTTGAGAAAAAGACAGTATGGCGGAGATCAGACACAGAGACTCAGACAGACAAGATGGCAGACAGACAGGTTGAGAAAAAGACAGTATGGCTGAGATCAGACACAGAGACTCAGACAGACAAGATGGCAGACAGATAGGTTGAGAAAAAGACAGTATGGCAGAGATCAGACACATAGGCTCAGACAGACAAGATGGCAGACAGATAGGTTGAGAAAAAGACAGTATGGCGGAGATCAGACACAGAGACTCAGACAGACAAGATGGCAGACAGATAGGTTGAGAAAAAGACAGTATGGCGGAGATCAGACACAGAGACTCAGACAGACAAGATGGCAGACAGATAGGTTGAGAAAAAGACAGTATGGCGGAGATCAGACACATAGGCTCAGACAGACAAGATGGCAGACAGATAGGTTGAGAAAAAGACAGTATGGCGGAGATCAGACACAGAGACTCAGACAGACAAGATGGCAGACAGATAGGTTGGCAGCAGAGGATAGGCGAAGAGAGTGTCATGCGGACCTAAAGACAAAAACAGCGTACACACAGACAAAGGGGGGGGATCGGAAATCATAGAAACATAAGTGTACCTTGGAGAATAATACCTCACCACAGCAGTGAGAGTGCACATAGCGCGCGTGCAAAGAGGGGTAAGACTGGAAGCATAGACGACAAAAGGGAACGAACGCTATGTAAGAATACGACGGACAATTAAACAGATACGCACGAAAGGCGACCGAAAAGGAAGACATAACTGTTACGATTGGATATACGAAGGCAAAGACAAACAGGTACTAAGAGCAGCGTCCAAGGTAGAAAAAAGGTGAAAAAAGGCATTGAAGGGGAGAAGGGTGGGTCTACGTGTGGGAGTCGAGTGGGGGTGGGGGATGGGAAGAGAATGGTACTGGCTAGCCCCAGGGTTGTTTGCGTGCGAGCGCCATCACATCACACGCTTGCTTCACATCTGGACGGCCAGAACCCAGCAGCGGTGACGGGAAGGCAGCGCGACAGAAAACTCATCGGCTTAGCTCACCTGCCGCCCCTTTGAGCAACGTACCTTACCTTTTACTTACCTGTGCCCAGCCACTCTGCCTGTCGCTTCCTTTGAGTCGCCGCCTTCCCTGCGGCGATCACAGAGCCGTCCCCAGTTTACCTTTTTCTGATCTGTCGCGCCCTCTAATCAAGCAGGTTTGCTGACTAACTGTCCCCAGAGTCCTGTGCTGCATGGGGGACTTCCCCTTGCCGGTTGGAACGTGCGAACGTGCATGTCATGTCCGCTCCCCCGAGCTGCGCTGCAGTGCGTTCACCCATTGGCTGATTCTTCGACTTCCGGCGTTACGCCCTGCGGGCATGTTGTTTCTATGACTTACCGAATGCAGAGTTCATTCACAAACCTCCCTTCCCTCTTGGCCTGCCCTTCCCTTTGGTGAACTCGCGTTGTGTATCGTCCGCTCGTCGTTCGTTGGCGTTGAGAGAGAAGATTCCGATTTGATGCCCTGCTGTTTGTATTCATCGAGTTAGACATCTTTATGTAGATCCATGTTAACATTGTATGAAGTGATTAGTGTCATGCATGCAAATTTGCCACGCCAGTCACAAGAAAAGGCCAAATTGCAGCAACACTTCTTATAGTTAATCTTGTTGAATGAAGTATTGTTTGATTGTTCATTGAAAGTCGAGGTCAGTGTGTACTGCACAGCTGATATGGAAAATATCCGACATTCATACCTAGTTTCAATGCTCCGGAACGCAGGTTACAAGAGAGAGCAAATGGCTTGAAACTGCAGTTTCACATCGAAAACTGTTATTGTTACAACAATACGAACACTTAGGAATGGAAACTGGTGTTCATCCTTCCTGAGACTCTCTGTCTGAAATAGCGTTCACTCCTCTTTACTTCCACCTCCCGCACTTTATGAGGTTTGGATCCCCATCTGGGAGTGCTTCTGTTCCTCCTTGGGCTTCTTTAGTTCCTGCGTGGACGTTGCCACCGCTCTTGGCGTACAGAAATCGAGTGTGCCGCTGAACTATGAACCTCTGTGATGGCAAAGGTCAGGCCATGACAACACCAGAGGGAGCAGCTCTTATTCCTCTTACGCCTTTGGGCCTCTGAGTAAGAATAGACTTCTGGCGGCTCCCTACAGAGAGGCGAATGACTCCATCACCACGATGCGATTTGGCCAGGAAAAAGCTTTTAATAGCGAACAAAGTATGGTAAGCGGCAAAGATTTATAATTATTGCATCCATCAGTCCATCCATCCATCTGTCACTTCATCCGTACGTCTATCCATCTGTCCGTCCGTCCGTCCGTCCGTCCCTCCGCCCGCCCTCCCGCCCGCCCGTCCGTCTGTCCGTCCGTCCATTCATCCATTTCTCCATCCATCCATTCATCCATCCATCCATTCATCCGTCCGTCCATTCATCCATCCATCCATCCATTCATCCATCCATTCATTCATCCATCCATCCACTCATCCATCCATCCATTCATTCATCCATCCATCCATCCATTCATCCATCCATTCATCCATCCATCCATTCATCCATCCATCCATTCATCCATCCACCGTGTTTCTCTGTAGTTGGGTAACTGCAAAACACCCTAAACTCACCAAGGCCCAGATAATGGAAGGAAAAATGTAGCGCCAATGGCAGTCATTTTTCCTCTTCTAATGTTGTCTTTGATGGGAACAAGTCTTCCCCCCCCCCCCCCCCCCCCCCCCAACATTTCACCCGCTGAAATTTTTCATTCTTTTCCCTGGATCTCTTGTCAAAAGCAACAGCCCCCGACCCACCCCCTCACCCCTCACCCCACCCCGACAGTATGACAGATGTAGTTGTAATATAATCTAACTAATATTACAAACTCTGTGACCTGTGAAGTTCTACCTTTTGGGCATGGGTAGACAGAGATGTCCCTTACATTCTATGTTTGCAACCTATCAGACTTCTATTTAAAGGGAGCTCTACACACACACACACCACACACACACACACACACACACACACACACACCACACCACACACACACACACACACAACACACACCACACACACACACACACACACACACACACCACACCACACCACACACACACACACACACACACACACACACACACACACACACACACACACACACACACACACACACACACACAACATTTCTCAATCCAAACGGCCGACTGCACACGTCTTGATGGCTCATGCAGGACTATCTTGGACATAAGGTCGTGTTGTCAATGCCCTGAGTAAATTCCAATGCAGAGCTGAACAACTAGAGAGCACCATGAGAACGCATACTTCCGCCAAGGAAGCCGACATTTAGTCAGGCCTGACTCTTCATAGTTAAAAGCATATCTGAATGTGGAACTCATACGCCTGCGCAAAGACATTATACAACGGGATTGCCAGCTCCACCGAATTGAGCGAGAGGTCCCAGACGCAGTAATTCGTGGGAACATTACTTCCGGTGAGCCACAATCTTACAATAGCTGCGGTGTTCGCTCGCCGATGAGAGCTCACTATCTTAATATTAAATTTGTCAGTCTGAAAAATACTTCTTGATGACAAGTACTTACCTAAACTTTTGCAATAAAACTAACGGCAACACTGAAAAATCACGCGTACATTCCCGCTCTGGTCTGGCAAATGTAAACAAATTTATGGACTATGAATTCTTGCTTCATTACGCTCAATACACTGCTTTTTTCCAATCTTCAAATTAATTAAATGCAGATACACATGAAAGGCACTACTATGGCTGAAATGGTCGTTATCGGCAACATTTACGGACACTGTACCTGAGGTGCTTTGTCCGATCGGACAGAGTACCTCAGTTTGAAATCTCGGCATTTGAACGAGAACGAGACCGCACCCGCCACTCCGCCTGACTGACTTCGCACGCCCGGGGTGTTATGCTAAGATCCGGCCGCGTTAATGTATCTGCGTTTGTGACAAACGTCTTGCTCGGCGGTACTGTACTCCATGCACCTTAACGGTCCGCCTGATTCGGGTGTGATCTTAAGCTAAACGACGT
>JAWQFJ010000652.1:31562-39062 GCA_034096865.1 Theodoxus fluviatilis
TTTATTGGCGCTGCTGAAATGGTCGAAGTCGGAAACATTCGGAACGTCGTTTAACTTAAGATTACACCCGAATCACGCGGACCGTTAAGGTGCATGGAGTACAGTACCGCCGAGCAAGACGTTTGTCACAAAACGCAGATACATTAACGCGGCCGGATCTTAGCATAACTCCCCGGGCGTGCGAAGTCAGTCAGGCGGAGTGGCGGATGCGGTCTGAGCTGAGCGCCATCATCGGTATGTCACGTGACTGTAAGGACGAGATTTCAAACTGAGGTGCTCTGTCCGATCGGACAGAGTAAGGTACTTTGTCCGATCGGACAGAGTACCTCAGGTACAGTGTCCGGAAATGTTGCCGATAACGACCATTTCAGCACTACTATGTGAAAACACGATTATTACTAGTCCACTGTAGCTTCCATTCTACCGGAAGTGATGTTCCCATGAATGTCAAAACGTCACAGATTCCGCGAGAGGCAAAATGAAAAATCGCGTAAAAAACTGCGGAAGCTGGCAGTCCCGGTAGATAGTGTCTTTGGCCCGCGTCATCAATAGTTTGACGTCATCTATTTTGTGATGCACAATAAAAACCGCTGGCGCTGAACCTCCAGGTTTTGGCACCAAAAAAAAAGATCGGGTTCGAACCCGCAACCTCTCGAGAAAAGAGGGGGAAAAACACACAAAAAAACACAAAAAACAGGTCGGGTTTGAACCAGCAACCTCTCGAAAAAAGAGGGGGGAAAAAGTTTCAGCGCGGATTCGAACCCGTTCACGCATGACCTAACGTTACAATAGTCCAACGCTTTAACCATCTGAGCCATTCGGCAACTGACGTTACTACATGTTTGTAAAGCAATTATAACATTCTTAACTCCCTCGCTTCGTATTGTGCACTGTAAATTGTAGAACAATGGATCATAGTTCATGAAATTTGAGTGGTCTTGTACATTTTAGGATACTCAAGGTCTATTTCTGCCAAGTTTAATATTGATTCACTGCCATTAGGCCACGCGAACAGACTACCAAGTTGTTGCGCTCAGACGGAGTGGCTGTTCGAAGGTTCGGACCGGCCGCGCGGGTGGACAATTTTGACTGTAAAATGGTATTTTTTTTAAGCAAAGGCGATTTTTTTCTTCTGGGGAGGATCACGAAAACTATTTATGTAATTGGTGAGCGCTCGTACAGCGTGGGAGAAACGCTGCTGGTGACGGGAGTGAAGGAAAAGGCGAAATATTATCGCCATTCCGTCAACTGACATTTGAGGGGGGGTGTTTTCGAGTTTACGACCTAAATAAATCACTTTCTTTTCAAACCTCGATTCTGAAAATTTGATACATTCAATCGGACCTAACTTCCAGTAAGTGTGCAAAATGTCAAGGAAATCCGTCCAGCAGTTTTTGAGAAATCAGCCGTTAAGTCGGGACAGACAGACAGACAGACAGACAGACAGACAGACAGACAGACAGACAGACAGACAGACAGACAGACAGACAGACAGACAGACAGATAGACAGAAGATAAAGTCTGTAGGACCTCCAGTAAATCTGGAGGGATAATATTTATCTTTATGCCTCCGATTCCTAAACTAAATAACAGAGAACACTCTCTTTTTTGTTGCATTTCTCAAACGAGGGAACAGATAACCTCCAAAATGTGATCGATTGTTCCTTGGATGAACCCTGACCTTCGACCAAAGTTCATCAGGATCCGTCTTGACCTTTTCGAGTTATTTTGCTGGATAACTAGTTAATTAACGAACTGATGGTAAAGCATAACGCCCGTGGCGGAGGCAAATGTGTGACCTTCCACCTTAAAGTGCAACACAAGTCATTTGGCCTCATTTCAAGAAATCAGCCAAATAAAGCAAGAGGGATAAGGCATGTCAGTGTTGAGATTGTGATATATTTTGGAACCTACATCCATTTTTTTATTGCACAACATCGTGTTTTCTGAGCTTCTCATCGGCAGCAGTCCAGTTTGTCAGGCGAGCCATCCATCCATATTCAAATTAGCCATGGTGAAACCTACTGTGTTGCCTTAAACACATTGCGAAACTCAGAGACCCACCTTCTCGGTAGGTCACACCAGTGGGTACCGGTCTTTAGTAGTTTATGGCATTGTAAATACTTCTCCGATTTTCAAGTTTCTCACAACATTGGAAAGAAACAACATCCTCTTTCCGACCATATGCATGGCTAGGAATTTCCTAAAGAGATCATCCGTCTCGTTTTGTAGTTGAGGGTCACATACATACGTGGGATTGTTTTCAAACAAGTGAGATTTGAGGAATTCAAATGTCTGTGACATAAAGAAAACGAAAAACGCAGTATAATTACTGCCAGTAGCGATAAGACGAAACGACGAACAATATTACAGTCGGTGCATAATTGTCGGCCCCGTCCTCGAAACTAAGAAAAAACGGCACGCTACAGAAAAAAAGCAACTGTTGGAAAGATAAGGATGGACAAGATGGGATGTCCGTCGCTTCCGGATCTTGAGCGGAGAAAACAGCACTGGAAAGGATGCGAGGAGTGATGCTATGCATTGTCAGATCAATGAGGCGAGATAGAGTGCGCAAAGAAGGTGGGTGGGTGGGTATAAAACAAGGGGGAGTGGATGGGTGGAAAACAAGGGGGAGTGGGTGGGTGGAAAACAAGGGGGAGTGGGAGGGGGGAAAACAAGGGGAAGTGTGTGGGTGGAAAACAAGGGGAAGTGGGTGGGTGGAAAACAAGGGGAAGTGGGAGGGGGGAAAACAAGGGGAAGTGGGAGGGGGGAAAACAAGGGAAGTGGGAGGGGGGAAAACAAGGGGGAGTGGGTGGGTGGAAAACAAGGGGGAGTGGGTGGGTGGAAAACAAGGGGGAGTGGGTGGGTGGAAAACAAGGGGGAGTGGGTGGGTGGAAAACAAGGGAGTGGGTGGGTGGAAAACAAGGGGGAGTGGGTGGGTGGAAAACAAAGGGGAGTGGGTGGGTGGAAAACAAGGGGAGTGGGTGGGTGGAAAACAAGGGAGTGGGTGGGTGGAAAACAAGGGGGAGTGGGTGGGTGGAAAACAAGGGGAGTGGATGGGTGGAAAACAAAGGGGAGGTGGGTGGAAAACAAGGGGAAGTGGGAGGGGGAAAACAAGGGGAAGTGGGAGGGTGGAAAACAAGGGGGAGTGGGTGGGTGGAAAACAAGGGAGAGTGGGTGGGTGGAAAACAAGGGAAGTGGGAGGGGGGAAAACAAGGGGAAGTGGGAGGGTGGAAAACAAGGGTGGGTGGGTGGAAAACAAGGGGGAGTGGGTGGGTGGAAAACAAGGGTGGGTGGGTGGAAAACAAAGGGGAGTGGGTGGGTGGAAAACAAAGGGGAGTGGGTGGGTGGAAAACAAGAGTGGGTGGGTGGGTGGAAAACAAGGGGAGTGGGTGGGTGGAAAACAAGGGGAGTGGGTGGGTGGAAAACAAGGGGGAGTGGGTGGGTGGAAAACAAGGGGTGGGTGGGTGGAAAACAAGGGGAGTGGGTGGGTGGAAAACAAGGGGAGTGGGTGGGTGGAAAACAAGGGGAAGTGGGAGGGGGAAAACAAGGAAGTGGGAGGGTGGAAAACAAGGGGAAGTGGGTGGATGGAAACAAGGGGAGTGGATGGGTGGAAAACAAGGGATGGGAGGGTGGAAAACAAGGGGGAGTGGGTGGGTGGAAAACAAGGGAGTGGGTGGGTGGAAAACAAGGGGGAGTGGGTGGGTGGAAAACAAGGGAGAGTGGGTGGGTGGAAAACAAGGGGGAGTGGGTGGAAAACAAGGGGGAGTGGGTGGGTGGAAAACAAGGGAGTGGGTGGGTGGAAAACAAGGGAGTGGGTGGGTGGAAAACAAGGGGGAGTGGGTGGGTGGAAAACAAAGGGGAGTGGGTGGGTGGAAAACAAGGGAGAGTGGGTGGGTGGAAAACAAGGGAGAGTGGGTGGGTGGAAAACAAAGGGGAGTGGGTGGGTGGAAAACAAGGGGGTGGGTGGGTGGAAAACAAGGGGGAGTGGGTGGAAAACAAGGGTGGGTGGGTGGGTGGAAAACAAGGGGAGTGGGTGGGTGGAAAACAAGGGGGAGTGGGTGGTGGAAAACAAGGGGAGTGGGTGGGTGGAAAACAAAGGGGAGTGGGTGGGTGGAAAACAAGGGGAGTGGGTGGGTGGAAAACAAAGGGTAAAAGGGGTGGGTGGAAAACAAGAGTGGGTGGGTGGGTGGAAAACAAGGGAGAGTGGGTGGGTGGAAAACAAGGGTGAGTGGGTGGGTGGAAAACAAGGGGGAGTGGGTGGGTGGAAAACAAGGGTGGGTGGGTGGGTGGAAAACAAGGGGAGTGGGTGGGTGGAAAACAAGGGGGAGTGGGTGGGTGGAAAACAAGGGGAGTGGGTGGGTGGAAAACAAGGGGAGTGGGTGGGTGGAAAACAAGGGGAGTGGGTGGTGGAAAACAAGGGGTGTGGTGGGTGGAAAACAAGGGGAAGTGGGAGGGGGGAAAACAAGGGGAAGTGGGAGGGGTGGAAAACAAGGGGGAGTGGGTGGGTGGAAAACAAGGGGGAGTGGGTGGGTGGAAAACAAGGGAGAGTGGGTGGGTGGAAAACAAGGGGAGTGGGTGGGTGGAAAACAAGGGGGAGTGGGTGGGTGGAAAACAAGGGGGAGTGGGTGGGTGGAAAACAAGGGGGAGTGGGTGGGGGAAAACAAGGGGAAGTGGGAGGGGGAAAACAAGGGAGTGGGTGGGTGGAAAACAAGGGAGTGGGTGGGTGGAAAACAAAGGGGAGTGGGTGGGTGGAAAACAAGGGTGGGTGGGTGGAAAACAAGGGTGGGTGGGTGGAAAACAAGGGGGAGTGGGTGGGTGGAAAACAAGGGTGGGTGGGTGGAAAACAAGGGAGAGTGGGTGGAAAACAAGGGAGGGTGGGTGGAAAACAAGAGGGAGTGGGTGGGTGGAAAACAAGGGGGAGTGGGTGAAGGGTATAGTGGGCTGCGAAGGTGAGGGAGCGGAACTAAAGGACTGCAAAGATACGCTGCATGTGAAGGAGAAGTGACGCGGAAATAGAAAAAGAGAAGATAATGAAATTCAGGTGGATGTAGCGGCTCAAAGAGCATTTGCTGGTAAAACGAAGACATAATGAAATTTCATAAAAATACAATACTCCAGTCTGAGGCGATCTAGATTAGAATTCTGTACTGCGCGTATGTGACAATGTGGTCATAGTGGACACGAATGAATCATCAGTATGAATCTCGTGTTTTTCATGATTTGACATAAACACAAATGGTCCCAGTTTATCATATCCATCTGTCCTTGCTAAATGCAACACGAATCTTACCTGCACTGCTCGACATAAAGCTTCGAGTCAAACCAAAATTTACTGATGACTCAGGATAACTTGACTCTGTAAAAGTGCGGAAAAGTTAATCAACTCAGGCATACAAGAAGAACCGTTTAAGAACTAAATGCTTGCATTGAAAAAAAAATCTTCAAATACATGTAAAAAAGTTTGCTCTGGAGAGGAAAAACCTCAAAGGAAGCAGAGGGCAGACGTGGAGGAGAGAGCACGCGAGGAGGTTATGCTTCAGTGAAGGATCCCGGCATCTCCAGCCTGCAAGGATGGCGGGCAGGTCGGGCGAGAGCTGGGAGGCCCGGGGGACAAACGAGCAATTTCATGCTCCGCTCGCCTGATTGTCTGCCTGGCATGCACGAGGGATGCGCGCGCGGTTTGCCTGGCATTCCCGACGTGCCTCGCGCGGTGGGCCGCCGCGAAGGACCCGGATTGAGCGGCGCGTGCCGCAGTAAGTCGGGGCGAGGGCAGATAAAGGGGCCATCTGAAAACGAACGGAACGTTTAAGATTCGATCAAGCACCTGTAAATATCTACCATGCAACACAAGGCCCGTCTGAGAAAAGACGCAGAAATGTGCCCCCAAGCATGAAGCCCTGATTGTGTTGGCACGGGGATTACTCGAGACAGAGCGCCCTCTGTTGGAGGAAGTAGGAAGGAGGGGAAGACTGAAGGAGGAAGAAGGGGGAAGGTGACGGAGGAAGAGCGAGGAATGGGAGGGGGTGGTGAGTTGGGGATTGGGAAGGATGGGTTAGAGTGGCGTGAGAGAGAGAGAGAGAGAGAGAGGGGTAGGAGTGGGGTAAGGGGGTGGGGGTGGGGAGGATGAGAGAGTGTCGGAACAATGAAGGGGGCATTCAAACGTGAGAGGGGGAGGGGGGGGGGGGGGGGGTGAGCAAGGATCCTTGACTCAATCAGACACCTGCAAAGCTAAGTGTATCGTTCTCTAGGGCGGTGGGCCATAAAACGCCTGTCAAGAATGTTTACAAACCAATATTCAGACGGCACGCCGCCGGAGTTCCAGAAATGCCGTCCTCTCCCCCACACACCTGTTGCCGCTGCTTTCGACTGCAGGGCCTCCCATTCATCCTCCACCGCCTCGGCTGGGGATCAGGGAATGCCAGCGCCTCCACAGGTACCTCCCACAGGCTTCTCTGGAAACCTCCACTCCTGCACACAGCCTTGAGGTGTTGCGTTCTGTTTGGGAAAAGGCTGGCCGTGGTGGATGGAAGTGATGTACGCTTACTACAGAGGACACATCGTTTCCCTCAATGAGTATTCCCTGAAGACGAGGCAAGGCATAGATCATTCACAGGGGGTAACTAACGACGGTAGTGTCTTCGCAAACTGTGATCTAGAATAATGATATAGCTTGAGAAACTCAATTTCGCATACGAACGCACAGGCGCGCACGCGCGTACATGCGCGCACACACACACACACGTGGTGGAGGTGGTGGTGGTGGTGGTGTGTGTGTGCATGTGCCCACTCAAGAGTATGTTTGTATGTGAATGCGTGCATGTGCGAGTGTGTGTAAACAATACACTTGTCTTTTTTGTTGTGTTGCGTCTGTGCATTCGCTCTTGTTAATGCAGCTGTTATGAGTTAGTACTGATATAATGCCAGTATATTAAAAACTCTTTTCCGCTTCCGCCTTTTCATTACGAGGCTGCGGGCCAGGACGAAAGTCAGGAAATGAGTGTTTTGTGCAATCATGTGACTCGCCGTAGAACACCAACAGGGTGCACAGCAGTCTGCAAAGGCCAGATTGTTATGCTGGTGTTTTGAAAAGTCCAAGACAAGGAGGTGTCGACACAATCGGTCCTTCAATTCACGAGGTGCCATTACATGTTCAACAGAACTGTATCACCCAACCAGGCCATCTTGGCTGCTGTTGTGTATTTCTAGGAAAAGTCATAAATTAGGGGCGTTTTAGATAGAATATTCGACAATATGTTCAATGACACAACAGCATACTTGTAATTAACGACTACATCTAAAGGAGTGGTGTATTAAACACTTCCGATCAATTGACACCAAGAGGCTTGCATAGTACGTCACATTAGTTACGTACTACGTCACAAAATCCAAGCCATGTGACTTTCTCCTCTCGTTCAGTGCCGAAGGCGAACTCATGAATCGACTTCAAACACAAGGTTTCGCTTTTCTCAACAACAGCAACAACAACATCAGCAACAA
>JAWQFJ010000652.1:41562-48964 GCA_034096865.1 Theodoxus fluviatilis
AGTGTGGAACGCATACGCCGGCTTTATGGTTGTAATTCCAAAACGAGATAATAGATAATCACTAACATTTAATGGATTGTTTCTTGGATAAAACCCTTACTTTGCACTAAATTGAATCAAAATCTGTTTTGAACTTTTGGGGTTCTTTTGCCGTATAACGAACTAACTAATGAAATAACTAACTATTTAACTAATCAAGCGAAACACCTTGGCGGAGGTAACACGTAGACATGTGGAGATGTCATCGGGTGTGACTGTACGCCTGAGCGGCATGACCAGATTTGCTGAAACTTTGTTGTTTATTCACTGCAGGGGGACTACGAGATGGCGTTACGGATTATGGACGAGGACGAGATCGAGCTGGGCTGTCTGGAAATCAAGTTCTCCATGAAGAAACGCCACCGTGGATGGCTCTTCAAAATCTGAACTTCGCTCATGCTCCAGGAACTCTTCAACAAAGACAGCTGCGCAGACTCGATGCGCTTTCTGCACACAGCTTGCTTTCAGCGAGACAAAAACAAATGGTAGAATAAATCGCATTGTTTCGTCGATGCCACACGATGATGAAGCAACAAAATCTTACAATTGTTTGTTTGGTTTGTAGTCCGACTGTGCTACTTCTGTTGCATCACTGCGCAACGTCAGTGACGTCACAGAGTTACGTCACATCCTGTGCCGTTAGCGGTGACGATACGTGGTCAGAGCAACTCGAGGTTGTGATTAGCTTGGCGTCGTTCGACAGGGCTTGTCTCAGTGGTTGTGATTTAAAAGCCAGTCACGTGTTTGTGGCTTTGGAGGTCAAGAGTCCAAGACTGCCGACTTTGTACTTTATGGCAGCGACCCACGACGCTTGGTGCGGCTTTTGAAATGTCCCATGACGCTTCCAAGCATAATTTGCCAGGATCACCGTATTCGAAGACTTTTTAAAACTGATACAAGAAACCCGTACAGGTACATTTCGCCATGGTTTCACAGGAAGGAAAGCTTCGCTGACTGAAGGGCATGAATCACAGCTTTGGACAGATGCAATTGTCATGTGATAAATTAAGATGGAGACACCTTTAAATTAATACGTGCCATCAGTGCGAAGTGACTTCCGGCTCTATGAGAGAATCCACGACTGGTGAAGATGGAATCGGACACAGAACTCGTGGCGTGTGACCGAATGCTGTTTGTTAGCAGTCGCTGCGCTATAACCAAGTCCGGCCGAAAAGTATTGTGCTTGAATCGCTCCAATGGGCAAGCTTTGTCAGCAAGTCTATGTTTTTCTTGACACAGGGCGAACATTGTGTACTGTCAAAACAACTGCAAACTCTGGGCTTCAGTGTTAAGACTGTTTCAGCGAGCTCAGGTTGCACCGATGCTACGTTTGGAGTGAACTCCCGGTAGATATTCTTGTTTGCGTTCTCGAACGTGATCGAACGCATGCATCAAAGCAGCATATTCGTCTGTACATTCGTTAGCTTAGTAGTGCGTCTATTTATTTCTCGCATACATCGATCAGTGTTTTCAGACGACTGCTTGACAGACGGTATTTCTCATTTCTCTGGAAGATGATGAGGAAGAGATCTATAACTGCAATGTTAGTAGACTTCGCCACGCTTTCTTTACAATGCTATACGCTTAGCAGTTTACAGTTTTCTGTACACTTGATATGTGAAACTCACAAAAACAACTTAGGCATAAAAGGTCTATAATATCTTCGATAGGTAATATAAACTGTTGATAAACTGTCAATTATGAATTTCAAACTTAACAACGACACGAACCTCTTTAAGGCAGTCATTCTACCTCCGAGTAATTACGACCAATGCTCTCATCCTGAAACACCAAGTCTGGGTGGATAAAAAACTGCTAGTCCTCACAACCCTCAACTTACAGTCAGAATCACAATTACGTAGTTAATCATTGAGATCAGGCAAATAGCAAACTGATTGTGACAGTTTGATCTTCTCGTGCGGGGGAAAAGACAACAAGAGCGCGTAAGGCGATGTAGTGTACTACGCGTCGATGAGGGGCACACCATTTGATTACTGCGCATATAGTAAGTTATCTCAATTTCAAATAGGAGAGGGATATTTTGTGTGGGGGTTTCAGGGGGGGGGGGGGGTGTTGTATCGTGAACATCTCAACAAACAGTGTTGCTAAGCAGTGGCGAACTCTATGTAGAGAAGGCTGTACATAACTGATTGATGTGCTCCACTGTGCCTTACTATTGACGGTGATGGTGTTTTTCCTCATCATACACGAACAGTGCGATTTTAGCCCAGCGCAGTATTCTGTCTTGCGAATGCATGATTTGGCGTTTTGTGGGTTCCTGCAGTGAACCTGGAGTCGTTTCCTGAACGGGTCGCTTACTTTCGTTGCTGTACAAATTCTGTCTGGCTGATGTTTTATATTTCAATACGGGCAAAAAACAAAACAAATTGTATATTGTCTGTCGTTGTTAATCGTGAAGAACGTTACGCTTTCGTGAAATAAAAGCAATGGAATAATTCCATAAGATATGTGAATTATTGTTCGTGCTTTACAAAGAGACGTAGCGGAGAGGCTTGCAGCTATCTGTGACAGCAAAAAAAAAAAGAAGAAGAAAGTTGACAGCGTACAGTTTCCATATAGCTCATTCACGATGAATTTTGGTTGAGATCAAATGGGAGAGTACACAAAAGTGGATTTACAATATGGTCTGTCGTCTTTGTCAAAGCGCTGCGCAAAGGTAACTGTGAAACAAAGGACAGTTCTGGACTTCAACGTTGAGATTATTTCCAATGACCCAGCCATGGCCTTAGATGCAGAGATGAGTGACAGGAAAACTTCTTAAACGTAGTTCTAATAAAAGCGAGAGAGGAGTGCAAAGTACAGTCTCGTAGCAAGAAAGTACCACGTTTATTACGGAATGTCTTCGTAAACAAGCATTTAAAAGGATAATTTCGGGAGGATGTCTTTCGAAAACAGATAGTCCAACTTAGCAAACAAGAGACACCTTCTAGTAGGGGCACGGCGATTCAAGTTTCAGTGACGATTTTGCTTCACCACTCTCCACAAATGGGTGACGTACTACAGCTAGCCGACAACATGGGAACCGTCAAAATCACGCAGGGTGAGCACGACCAGGGCAAACTGCGTGTCCGAACCCGAGGCCGGTCCGGTCCCTGGCAAGCTGTGTATCTCGTAAAACCTGGCCGGATTCTGTGGGGGGAAAAAAATGGCAGCTTACTGAGGAAGACACATTCACAGATGTTACACAGGGGCGGATCAGTTCATTTGGGGGGGGGGGGGGTGTCCAAACTTTTTTTAGGACGGGGGGGGGGGGGGGGGTCCGGGGCATGCTCCCCCGGACGATTTTGAAAACCAGGATGCAAAATGGTGCAATCTGGTGCATTCTGATGATGATCGTTGCCAGTTTCAGGCAGTAGATTTTGTTACTGAAGAATACCCCCAAAATTGACACTCAAAGTAAAACTTTTTTTTTGCTCTTGGGGAGGTGGGGGGTGGGTTCCGGAAACCCCAGAAACCCCCCCCCCCCCCCCCTCGTCCGCCCTTGTTAAACAGAGCGCATGCTATATCGGTTAGCGTTTTGCCAATCCTCTTCAAGTCTGCCGCAGCTTTGCCATTGACAGAACGACATTTTGAAGCTCACGAAAGAGTCCTCTGCACGGGACAAATGTCATAACATTGTACATTTCACAGCGTATTATCTTCTTCCACTAATGAACAGCATTGACTTGGAAAAACTAAAGTAATGGAGCAGAATGTAGATCATACTCGTTCCATGCAAAACCTCAAAGAGAAAATGCTCATGCATTTGCATGATACTGCATTTAAGTACAACCAGTGTAATCCGTTTGTCAAAATAGCTTCGGACCTGGGAAGTCTGCAAGCGCAAATTAGTAGGCTTCTCAACTGAAATCAGCTTTACTTTTTGTGATGGAATATTATCTAAACACGCCAGAGCTTCAAGATGTTAACGTGTTAGAAGTCGTCAGATAGAGTTCACTTCGTGATGCTGTAATAGAAAGTTACACATATCATAACAGTGGATTTAAGTGAAGTATCATCACACTGAAATATCTTGAGTCGGGGCACCAGATAATGATATTTTAATTGACTGTCGGTGCATCTCATCAACATAAGTGTCATCATCCTGAGGTCGTTGACAACAACATACCTACAACAGAGGAGTTAGCGTAAGACAGCTGCCATGAGGTACATACATACATATACATACATGCATAAACAAAACACGCACACACACACACACACACACACACACACACACACACACACACACACAAGCGTACGCACACGCGCACATCGTGCGCGCGCACATAACTGCGCATGCGCTCATGCACGTACACACGCATTCACATACACTTATAAACAGCTAGACGCACGCACACACATACACGCGTGCGCGTTCGCACACTCACATTATGCACGCGCGTGCACAAGTACACTTACACATACAATGGCGCGCGCACACGCACGCGCACGTATAAATACGCACCTAAACATTTACATACGCAGACGCGCGCATACACACACACACGCATACACACGCGCGCGCGCACACACACACACATACAAGAATACAAACACACACACGCACACGCACATGCATACAATGACACATATACACACACACACACACACACACACACACACACACACACAAATACAAGGGTACCCACCCACACATACAGGGACAAAAACATGCACGCACACACACACATACTATGGCGTTGCTTCGCGAACGAAGATGAGTCGATGCTACTGTCCACGTCCACCGCTGACACGTTGGTGGCTGTAGAGGCCGTTGTAATTTAACATAATCAATCAACTGAACTGACCTTGCCCGATAGAATCAGGGCGACCTTTGACCCTCCTGTCGTGGGTTTGGCGGCCACGCCCACCACGTCGGTATGTCCAGTGGTCTGTGTGAAGGCGTGCCAAATGCGTCGTGACGTCATCGTACCTGACATAGCTGTCAGCATAATCAAAGTGGCGTGGTTAATTAACATGATACGATGTAGCGTGAAACTGAGGTCATTGCTTTGTAGGGACCAATTCTTGTGCTATAATCACAATGGATCTACTTTCCCTGAAAACTGACTCAACCGATAACACTTTGGATGGTAGATATGATGAAACACGCAGTCGGAAGTAGGCATAGGTATAATTATTTTCCATCCTCCCTCCCCCCCCCCCCCCCACTCTATCTGTGTGTCTGTCTGTCTGTCTATCTGTCTGTGTGTCTGTGTGTCTGTCTGTGTGTCTGTGTGTCTGTTTGTCTGAGTGTCTGTCTGTCGTGTCTGTGTGTCTGTCTGTCTGTGTGTCTGTCTGTCTGTCTGTCTGTCTCTCTGTCTGCCTGTGTGTGTGTGTGTGTGTGTGTCTGTGTGTCTGTCTGTCTGTCTGTCTGGGGGTGTGTCTGTGTGTCTGCCTGTCTTTCTGTGTGTGTGTGTCTGTGTGTGTCTGTGTGTGCGTCTGTGTGTCTGTCTGTCTTTCTGTGTGTGTGTCTGTGTGTGTCTGTGTGTGTGTCTGTGTGTCTGTCTGTCTGTCTGTCTGTGTGTCTGTCTGTATGTCTGTCTGTCCGTCTTCATGTAGTACTCTAATGTAACGCCGGCGTCCCGATTAATGTTGTGCTTATTGTTTAACCTTCATGTGTTATATTGCAAACATGTCCATCCAGCCCGTCTGTACATTTTCACAAATTTGTCGACACTGCAGAAGTGATGAGTCTCATTATTGGTAGTCCGTCTTTACATTAGGATAAATACCAGATCAGACAGATCTACCATCCTGAAAAAACTTTCGCTTCACCCAAACATAAAAGTGTATGAAGTTTCAGGAGATACAATATTACTCTAATTTTCATATTCACAGATCAGGAAGGATCCTGCTTCGAATCAAGTCAAACCCGAATCAAATCTCGACATATCTTCGAACTTGACAGACCAACATATATCTTAGTCAAGGAACATATAGCAAAGGTCATATTAACGACCTTTTTTTTAAAAAGAGGACACAGCTACGCTTTTTGATCGTAGTGACTGAAAACTGCAGTCAAGTCATTCCGAGCAGAGACTGAACTACGCCTTCTCATCGCCGCGCTTTAAGTGCTAACAGGTCGAACCACTACGCCGATTCCCGATCTTAAAACAGAGGTGCCCATCAGCGCAGTTCGCCAAACATACCCAGAAGAACTCCATCTCCTCCATATGGTGCCACGGGTTTGCCGTTGATCATGAGCTTGTCTCGATTCTCAATGGCGAAGGATGAAGTTTGGGCGAGGAAGATGTGACCGTCTTTGCCCGCAGCAATAGCCTTGGTCGCCAAGCTGTTCCCGAGACCGTTGGTCAGTCTGAAATGAAGTTCATCGTCATCGTCGTTGTCGTTGTCGTCGACATTGGCGTCGCTTTCTCGTGGAACGTCCATTAAAACTTTTCAATAACCCTTTCCGAGCTCCACGACCTGCTGATCATACTTCCTCTATGAGGCCAAGACAGGAGAGGGTGCATTCGACCACGTGACACACATACAGTTACATGTAGACACTGCTGTCATAGCTCTCCCATTTGTCGATGTTTGGAAACACATTGCGGTTGACGATTGATGATCAATGTGCTATAAAAAGTAATTATAAAGTCAAACATTCATAAGGAAGGATAGACTTCTCTAAAAACAAAAATTCCTTTCCTCAAGTGGGACCCGGCACATGGATGAGAGCCTCACTTTTTCTGCTTCCTCTTCAAGTTCACACTGCCTCTCTGTTTGAAGTTGAATGCTCTCATTGGCCAGTATTAGGAGATGTTCTTTGCAGTCTCACCACAGGGAAAAAAGCCCGTGTATGCATCGCCAGGGAATAATGCAATACAGATTGATGCGGAAGAAATGGCAGATGCCTACCTGAAAGTTTTGCTTTTGTTCTTGTTACGGTTCGGGTATCATTTAGTTTCGTAGATGGTTGAAGGCGGTGGTTGAATGCCGGGTTTGGTGGGAACAGGCCTTGGCTTCGAAGTTTGAGGTACCAGACTAATTGGGTAATGATGTAATCGTGGTTTGATTGGCTGGGGGCGGTTGTGCATGCGTTTTGGGTGAAAAATTCAATTCTGGAGCGTTGCAATTTTAATATCAGGTGGCTGCAGGACGCCTTAGAAGGTGGACGCATGTCAAGAACTCCTTGTTGAGGGTGGAACAACACGTTAAAAGTGTTATTCAATCTTCCTCTACCCTCTGAAAGTTTGTGCCAAAAGGACAGCGTTTTCCCTGTTAAAATATTCAGCCCCCACAAGACTCTTGAACAAGTTATCGCCTGAAAGGCTTCATCGTTTGTGTTCTTGAGGAATGTCCTAGAAGTTTTGCTCGTCGGAGCGTGTGATGGCCGCAAATTTATGGGCTTTTC
>JAWQFJ010000653.1:0-20000 GCA_034096865.1 Theodoxus fluviatilis
AGAAGAGTCATCTACTCGGAACAAATCTTCCATACCTGCAGAGCATACAGGCAACATTTCAAAACATACACCACAGAGTCAGGAACAAAGATACAATCATAGAATGCAGGACATTAGTGCTTGACAACAATAAACTCAAAACAAACATGTCTCTTTCCCAAAGATATGAGCATTCTCGTACATCTCGTGTCAAATTGACCCTATCAAATTAACAAAACACCACTGGCAATTATAAGTACACACAATAAACTCCCTTTTCCCATAAAAATACATGATGACCATTCAAGACAGTAGATTTTTCTTCACACTGTGTCATCTTCATCCAAAGATTAAGTGCCTTCTCTCAAAATTCCAACACTTTCATGACTGACATAAAATCATATATATCTTCCTCAGAGCACACATTACCCTCTACTGCTTCTAGCAACCCATCAAGCAAAATATTCAACTGCAATGCATCTACTTCCAAGCACGCCTCTGCCAAGCAGGCACTGCCTTTGGTGCCACTCAAGCTTGCAAGCAACTTTACGGTCTGCCCTGTTTCTCCTCCCTCACTTGCCCCTGTGTCAAGCAAGCTGCTTGATGCATGAAGGATTGATAAAATCAGTACAAATGCAAGAAAGACCATCAGGGGTCGATAGATAGGACTCTTAAGTGATCTGGTTCTCATGAACTTTGCATCCAAAATAATGTCTCGCTTTGTTTTTCCATAGCCTAACATTTCTTTTTAGTAAGCAGTGTGCAGATGGGATGCAGTGATTGGGTGGTATCAATTGAGGATGCCAATCTAGCAAGATGTTAAATGTTGGCAGTAATTTAACTTCCTGTTAAAGAGTTATTTTTTTAACCTTATGATCACCACATTACTAGAATTTTGCTTTTTGTCAAGATATGGTAACCTACAAACAGGGAAGGCATGCAGTGCTCTGCAGGTAGCACATATGGATGTCAACAGGGTAAACAGTCTAGTTTAAACAGCAATCCTAATGCTTTTCAAGGAAGAGCATCTGTTGATTACTTCACTACCACAGTAAGACAAGAAGAATTTTCATACTGTAAACATTTGCAAGGCCACTGAGGAGCAAATTATGAACCAACCTCCCAGTGATATTAAATCTTTGCATATATATTCTCATTGTTTGTATTTGTGCTTTATGTGTAATCCATCTTACTCAACCTCATTTCTCTGGTTTTCCCCTCCCTCTATACAGACAAAGTAAATGATAGCACGATACACTTTTTGTTCAGGACTTGGAAATGTCCTGACATCAAACTGTGGGTGATATGGATTCAGGCAAGTAGTTATTTATGTTGTATACTTTTACATCAATGCAGGACTTCCTATGATCAGGATCTACTGTTACATGTTTCTTTTATCCTTTCACATAATTTCAAAAGTATGTACTTTTCTGCACACTTCAAAAACTGGTGGTTTGAAATCTGCCACTTTGCAGTGGTGTTGAGCTATTCATGCAACCAAGTGAAGAAAATTATAAATTGAAAAGTTTCATTCCTAGATGAAAGGGAAACAAAGTTCAAAACTTGAGTCACAGGTAAGTGAAAATATGAGTTGGAACATTTGCTGTCCAGACCAGAGGTCTTCCACATTGGGAAAAGGTTTTTAGTCTTTGGAGTCCCCTGAAGATCATGAATGATGATCTTAAATCTTAGTTGCAAAACTATTTTGACATACAAATAGATGCAGCCAATTTCACTGACTTGGAAGTCATTTGATTTTGTGGCTTGTCTGCCTCACGTATGTGGCCCTATTCCTCTTTTCTTGCACTGTGTTAGAGAGAGGTCACTTTTCACGATTTTGATTGTTTTCTTTTTTCTTAACCACTTCACATAAAAAATGTTTGTCAATGCATTGTGATAATATGTACAATGAATCTGAAACTAAGTGATCCAGTATCTTACACTGTAAAAATCTGTGTTGTTTAGAATCTTGAGACCCATTATAAGTCAGAATGGGAGAAACATCAGTTGTATGATTTTTGTGACTGTCTCCATCTCTGTTATGAAGCTTTACTTCTTTTTTTACTTTTCTCTTCTTTCTTTTTTTTGGGGGGAGACTTACTTAAATAAATTGTTTAGAGGCCTCAATGACCAGCCACTGTGTAGTGTACTTCACATTCCATGCAATCACATCTCACATGCATGTAGTACCAGTTTCAAAGAGAACATTACCCCTCAGCAGGGTGCCAAATCTATCACTAGACCACACAGGTTTCTTGCTGCTGTTGATCAGGTCACAGTCTACTGTGCTCAAGCTGCCTGCCAAAGCTGCAAAGCACATTATACAAAATTAGAGAAAAGCACAACCCAATTAGCAAGCAACACAACATGCACTGCAAAACCTTTGCACATAAAATTCAACAAGAAAAGCTCTTGCCAAAACAAGAAACACACTAAGACTTACAATACTTGCAAAAAGCACACATATACCAACTAACCAAAGAGGTGTGATGAAGACAAGATTCCTAATCAGGTTCTTACAGTAAGCTTCTGTGAATTTCAAAGGTCACAACCAAAATATGGACTTCTGACAATGCATGGTCATGAAACACAGGGAAAATTTCTCTTGCCTCACACAGTGTAACCAATTCAAACACAAATGGCATTTCTTAATGGAATACTACTCATTTCAGTGTAGCTTAGCACTGCCTATCCTTCAAAGATTCTGATAACATACCCCCCAAAATCCAAACTAAATGCAATTACATTAAATAAAGTAATGAACTTTTCTAAATGGAAAGTTACTAACCATACTTATTCTTTGCACAGTTTTTCCTTCAGATATTAAGAAAACATATATATATATATACAAGAGATCCAAAGTAGATACACACGCAACAAATGAAGTAAATTGTTTGCACATTTCATTCATTGTTGCAGAAAACCAATGCTAGATTTTCTTCTGCATATGAGAATAGAAACTAAAAGGTAATTAATTCACCCCACCTTCTAAGTTTTAAACAGACAGCATCAAAAGCAGAATTAAAAACATAATTAGTGTAAACATCAAAAAGTTGCGTTATAAACACAATTAGTATAAACTCAAAACAGCAGCATGCAGACATGGGGATGCAGTTCTTACCAGTTGTACCAACTATCAAAATGAAAATAAAACTTCATTGAACACCCACATTATGCCAACTAATTCAAATCTTTCTGACACAGGCACAAAAGACTAAACAAGTTTTTTTTTCTCTTTTTTTTTCAAAGAACGAATTTTCTTTACTTTTTCATGCATAGAAATTCTAAAGACAACAAGTCAGCCTACATGCAAAATCTATCAGGATGTTAAGATGATGTCAAAACAACAACTGAACACACGACAGCCTACTTGAACAATGCAGCAAAAGTGAGGAAAGCAGTGCACATCACACAAGGCCAAGATAGCTGCTCCATGCACACTTACTTTGTCTGGGTTGAGTGTGCATTAGTGTCTCCTTCAGCTTGTCTTGCAGTTTTTCCGAACGCTTCCTCTCTGCGTGAAGCTGCTTCTTCAGATCTCTCAGCTGGATGAGAAACACAACCAAGATATGAAATATGGAAGGTAGTCAAATCAAGTCTTCAAAAGCAATGCTGCCGCTCCATACATATCAACTACCTGATCAGACTGATGATGAAAATTAATATCAATGAACCAGGGATGTTCAAAATAACAAGATTCCTCATCCAAAGCAAATATAACAGACAAACCAACAGAGTTCTGGATAGAGAGCATAGACTGAAGGTGCCACAAAGCATGGCTGAATTTTTCCCTCTACAACCAGCTTCACCTTCTACACTGACAGCCAAACATTGAAAAGAGAATACAGATAATTTTCAAACTTCAATACATCCTTCACATCGTTGTCATTTGCTACTGATGGCAACAACTGGACTCATCCAAGAGTAAGTGGGCAGATCTGAATGTATGCTCCCAATCAGCAATAAGAAGTTTTTGCTTGGATTAGATTTTGGTTTCTCAATTTTCTCTCAAAGTCAGCTTTCTTGTTCACAGATTGGAGAATTTGGGTTGAAAACACAAAGTAAAAGCATCAAGCATGCAGGCCAACACGCAACAGAGCCAAGTCAGTTTTCCTACTACTCACAGCAGTGACTCCCTTCTTCTCATGGATCCTCTTCTCTTCAACGCCATCTTTAATTTCCTGAAGGAACAGTAGAACACACTCTGAAGCTGAGGAAAGTTTTGGTGATGTGTTAAGGAAAAAAAAAGCTTTATCTTACATTTCATTGAATTCCCTTATTCTGTAAGTATAAGCGGGATATGTTCAATCTCATTTTTAAAAAGTTATCTGAATGCAAGTTACAAGTAGTCAGAAAACATCAAAAGTTAACTTGCATTTAAAAGAAGAGTATGGTCTTTCTCACATTGAAGGTATGGAGAGTAAGGGGTGCATTTTAGTGACCAAATTTTTTTTCAGTGCATATACTCTTGAAAAAAGTTATTGTTTTCAAGCAGCACCAAATCCTTTTCATTACCTGTTGAAGGCCTGAAATTCTCTCATCCAGCTCAAGAATCTTTTTCTGAAGTTTCTCCTCTTGCTCCTCCCAAAGCTGAAATCAGGCAGCATTACAAAATGAAATATGCTGCTTGACTAGCATGATCATCCTAAAAGGGCAAACACTACGGGTCCAAATGAAATAAACAAGCAGAAAATGTCCCTCTTGGCTACAGGCATAATGAAAGTAGTTGTACTCTAGAGACACAAAAATCTGTGACTCTGTCAAAGCATCTCCTATGATGATTACAAGTTACATTACATACACAAAAAAAGGAAAGTAAGTTCAATATCTCATTATGAGTTCCCCCTTGGAAAAAAATCATGTCATCTGCTTGATATTTTGCTATAGGTACCTTTCTTTCCTGTCTATGCTGATGATGGCAGAAGTCAAAGATGACAGTAAAAGTTGTGACAGAAACGACAATGACGATGGAGACTCAATTGTTGACAAACATTGGGATGACACTTGACAGCTGTCAACAACCATTACTTGTCTGACCAACCTCCTTGTTTTTGCCATTCTCCTCCTCCAGCTGAGCAACATGGGCTTCGTGGTCAGCGCGGAACTGCTGCAGGGTTTCTTCATGCAGCCTCTTTGCCTCAGCCAGATTATTTTCCAAGGTGACCTTGTTCTTCTCATAGCTCTCCTGAAATCCAAGTGGAACAAGTTGGCGGTTCATCCCTCAAAACTGATCAGGATTTCCTTCATACAGAAATATGCAGCTGCAGGAGAAAAAGTTGTGGTGGGAAGTCAGGTTGTAGGATGTCTTTTGATGTAGTCTTTCAACCACACATCAGGTACACAGAACATAAGATGGTGCTCTTTTTCTATATTGCGACTTTTTTTTCCACCCATAGATGGGTACTCAAACCACACACATTTACCCCCTGGTCATGGGGACACCTCTTTTTATCACCCCAACACCATCTCCGCTCCCTGGGGAGTATGCAACTGGACTGTGGACACATGTGCCCAAGTAAGCTTTCACAATTTTCCAGCTCAGCCCTCACAGTTACCCGCTTTACTCCTGGGTGGGGAGAAGCAATGTGAGTAATGCACAGCTTCCAACAAGGAACGCACTAGCCATAAGCGACTAGCAGGTCAAGCGTACTAACCACTCTGGCCGCAAGTCAAAAGTCAGAAACTTCTCCTCAAAGCAACTCTGCCAGATCAGTCATTTAGCCTGTCTGGACTTCCAGTTCAAAATCCTTCAAACCACAGCTGAGGGCAACAAGTGGCTTAGTGGTAGACTCTATTACAGGGTTATTGTGTGTGTGTGTGTGTGTGTGTGTGCATGTTTTGTTGTGAATTACTTTTTTTATTTCATGAAAAATTATAATATTGAGAGAGAATATGATGTGACAAACATCAAGAGAGGGAGTGACCACAGGTCCACCACCCTGCTACAAATGGCAAATGATCATGATCAGCAAATTTCTCCTATACAGTCATGCGTGACATCTCAATCATCTCCCGTAATGGTTCAAGCAAAGCGCAGTCTAATGATAAAGCTTCATTCAGGAAAAAATGCTTTTGCTCATCTGTGTCCTCTCAGAGATCTATTTCATGAGACTGAAGCAGTGCATGTCAGTCCCCCTGCTTTAGGATTGCAGGACTAGGTTCCTTGCTGAATCAGATATGGCACCTTGTAGCTATGAGGCAATCGTAGGGCAAACAAAGATCAATCAGGGCTCTAGAGCTTTGCATTACACTCACCTCTGTCTCCTTGAGTCTGCGTTCCAGCCAGCCCTTGGACTCCTCCAGCGACTTCACCTTGGCACTCAGCTCCTCCACCAGACTCTTCTGTCGCTCCAGGTCAGAGGACCGGAACTGCAGAAAAATCCACATTACCTTCAGTGGCAGTATGCAACTGTTAAGTGACATTTTTGTCTATCAAGGGCTGTATGCCAGAATGAGCAGTCAAGGCTGAACTGAGCAAACCCAGGGAGAAGATTTTCAAAAAGACCATAAGCATTAATTCCCATGATGGAATTAGACAAATTGCTTAGTAAACCAATATCATCATAACCAAATTTAAACATAATATCCAACACACCAAAGACTATCTAAATGGAAAAAAAGAAATTGCCTTTTGCCCTTTAGGAAGAGACCCCTCAATATAAAGGTGCTCCTTTTTACATTGCAACTTTTCCACCCACTGATGGATGCTCAAACCGCGCACATTTACCCCCTGATCATCGTGCTACCTTTTATCACTCCAACACCATCTCAACTACCTGGGAAGCATGTACTCTTGTATACACCTTCATTATACCCACAATCCTGTATACTTCTCATGACAAAAAATAACCCTCTCCTTATCAACATCAGTACTTCTTATGTCTAGTTATCGATGATTCTTTTAATCAAGCTACGCAAAACTTCATTCTTAAGCAGCTGCACTGAAACGAGACACCTCCAAAATAATCATACAGCATCGCAAAATAAAGTTAGCCTCTGCCAATTCATAATTATCATCACATTCATCTTTTGAATTAAAGTTACCAAAGCAATCTACAGTTTTTCACTGGCTGCACGTCACCGCCTGCCAGGCCACAGTACACATGCACCCTCCCAAGGAGGCAGTGGGCACACCTCCAACACTGACACCAACTCACCTGGAGCTGTGCAATCTTCTCCTCCAAGGCCGCCACCTCCTCGCCGTTCCTCTCCTCCATCTGCCTGATCTGGGCGTGATGGGTGTCACTGTCTGACTGGTACTTGATGGCCAGCTCGTCCAGCAAGGACTTCCTCTTCTCCGCCACCTGTCAGACATGCAGTGCAGGACCGTGTGAGTGACAGATAATTAACATGTAAACATTCACACCTTAGAGGTCTGGACAGTAAGGGAATTAAAGGAAGGAAGGAAGGAAGGAAGGAAGGAAGGAAGGATGGATGGATGGAAGGAAGGAAGAAGAAAAGCATGAATACATAGGCCAATAGAAAGTTGGATGAATGGATGGATGGATGAATGGATGGATGGATGGATGGATGGATGGATGAATGAATGGATATATGGATGGGTGGATGGATATATGGATGGATGGATGGATGGATGGACAGGCAGATAGTGAGAGGGATGGATGGAGGGATAGATGAGAAGATGAAGGGATGGAACAAAGGAGCGATGGGTGGATGGAAAAAAATACAAATGGATGGACAGAGGGATACATAAATGGATGGACAGATGATGGATGGATGGATGGATGATGAATGGATGGACAGATGATGGATGGATTGACAGATGCTGGACGGATGAACAAACGATGGATGGATAGATGGACAGATGATGGATGGATAGATGGACAGATGATGGATGGATAGATGGACAGATGATGGATGGATAGATGGACAGATGATGGATGGATGGATTAACAGATGAGGGAGGGAGGGAGGGAGGGAGGGAGGGAGGGAGGGAGGGAGGGAGGGAGGGAGGGAGGGAGGGAGGGAGGGAGGGAGGGAGGGAGGGAGGGAGGGAGGGAGGGAGGGAGGGAGGGAGGGAGGGAAGGAGGGGAGGGAGGGAGGGGAGGGACCTGGGTGGGAGGGACCCATGGATGGATGGCCTGACAAATGGGCAGACAGGGGTCGAGATGAATGGACAGCTGGACAGGTGAATGGGTGGATGACAGGAAAGATGTGTGCTCACCTTACTGACTTCCTGCAGTGCCTGGATCTGGGCATCTCTTTCCTGCCTGGCAGCCTGCAACTGTTCTGTGGCTTGCTGGGCTGCTGCGGTGCTCTCCTACAACACAGTGTGCATAGGACTTCCAGAACGAGGGCAAATATCAACAGTAGCCAAGGGACTACTGCAAATATGAACATAATTACATCATACTCTTACACCTCGCAGCAAAAGGCTATAGCATAAATGAAAATGCAGACCCCCAGGACTATTACACCAGAATGAAGAAAGATAAACCAACTTGGTACAATACCTCTGTATGGTTTCATAGAGGAAAAGAATCAAAGCAAATCTTTGTCATAATGAGCAGAATCAGGTAGATAAGTTTGACAAAGATAGTTCGGGCTGGATTGCTCCACTATTATCACTATGTGCCAGAGGACCCCTTTTTTTGCAACATTCCATGTATTATCGCCTATTGTCCTTCAGCCTTGATGGATGGATGGAGTGAGTTTTACAGCCTATCAGCCTTTGTAGGCTATATAAGGCCAAGCAAGAGAAGCACTAGAAGAGTTCCAAGTAAGCCGTATTCAAGTCACGATGTCACTATTTATTCTCCTCTTACGAATCGCGTAGGGAGACGCGGTGGGTCATTTCTTACCCCAAACCCACAGGGGGTCCTTCAGCCTTGAGCTCATGAAAACCATTCCAAAAGCCTGGCCTACTCACACATCTGGGACAGAGACCAAAAGTAGTGAAGAAGAATCAAGGTTGGGTATAAGGCAAGGATCCAGGCATCCCTACCTGGAGCTGCACGCTGAGGTCATCCCGTTCCTGGGTCAGCTTGGTCAGTCTGGCGCGGAGGTCGGCCAGTTCCTGCTGGTGGCGCTGGGTCTGCTCTTGGAGCTGGTGGCTGCCCATCATGCTGGTCATGCCCACCTGCAGAGGCACCACTGGTCTGCATTACAAGACTGTAAGGCAACACTGCAGTACATACCCATTGATCACTCACCAGATACCATCATGGCTTCAGTTTCCAACACTGCAGTGCATAACTCATTCATGACTCATCATATACAGCAGTTTTAGTTTCCAACACTGCAGTTTTATCATAGTATCAGTTCTGCCAGACGCCAAGGAGAACCACAGCTGTATAAAAACCTTAAACAAGAAGGGCAAAGCCCATACGACTCACATGCTTGACCTTGACATTTATATGACCTTGACCTTCAGGTGACCTTCAAGGTCAAACAACTAAACCTAGCAATGACATCATACACTAAGAAATGATTTACACATTTTTTTCCTACCAAATAAACATGTGACCTTGACCCAAGGTCAAGGTCATCCAAGGTCATGCAACACAAAGCTCTTAATTCAAGACATAGGAAGCACAATGGTGCTTATTGGCACTTTCTACCATGAGATATGGTCACTTTTAGTGGTTCACTACCCCATTTTGGTCACATTTCATAAGGGTCAAAGTGACCTTGACCTTGATGATATGTGACCAAATGTGTCTCATGATGAAATTATAACATGTGCCCCACATAATTATTAAGTTTGAAACAGTTATCTTCCATAGTTCAGGGTCAAGGTCACTTCAAAATATGTATACAATCCAACTTTGAAGAGCTCCTGTGACCTTGACCTTGAAGCAAGGTCAACCAAACTGGTATCAAATGATAGGGCTTGCTTTGACCTATATACCACTTGTAGCTAAGGTCGCCATTCTCAATAACGTGGGAGAAAATTGGGAAAATGTGAAAAATGACTGTTTTTGAGACCACATTTATGGCTCCTGTGACCTTGACCTTGAAGCAAGGTCAAGTCACTATGTATGTTTTTTGAGGCCTTGTCATCATACACCATCATGCCACATTTGGTGTTTATAGACTTAATAGTCTCCGAGAAAAATCCAACGTTTAAGTTTTTTACGGACGGACGCCCGGACGGACGCCCGGACGGACGCCCGGACGGACGCCCGGACGGACGCCCGGACGGACGGACGACACGGCTCAGTACATAGACTCACTTTTGCTTCGCATGTGAGTCAAAAACTGTGTGGTTCACTGCAGTAACAAAGTAGTTATCCATCCCACATCATGTAAGAACCCTAGAACCAAGTCAAAATAAGTAAGTCCACATCACATTCAGGCTGGTGCTAGCCAATTCAGTTTGGTTTTTTATATAGTGGATCTGGTTTTCAATATTCATGATGCACAATAAAAACCGCTGGCGCTGAACCTCCAGGTTTTGGCATTAAATTGGTTTTTTTTAAATCGGGTTTGAACCCGCAAGCTCTCGAGAAAAGAGGGGGAAAACACACACACACACACACACAAACATAAAAAACCAGGTCGGGTTTGAACCCACAACCTCTCGAAAAAAGAGAGAAAAAAAAGTTTCAGCACAGAATCGAACCTGGTCATGCATGACCAAGAGTCTAACGCTCTACCAGCTGAGAGAGAATTGATGTGGCAGAGTGCTTGTAAAGCATTTATAACGTTCTTTTCCGTGGCCACACGAGCAGCTAAATCTCAACCGGCTGAATAAAAGCAAAGGAGTCTGTGCGGGGGTGAGTCTCAGATCTGCATTTGAAATTTAACATTACTGCTCATTGCTCGTGCAAGGCTGTATAAGTGTATTTTTTAAAATCATTTATCTGTTACGTGTTTGATTTGATGGAGTAACCTAAGCTCGCATTCCAAAATTGTAGAACCTACTCTTGAAGTGTTGTGTGTGGAGCCAAAAAGCTTGCGCAACTGTCCTTCGCACTGACTGTCCTATGCACGGACTGTCCTTTGCACTGACCGATCCTTTGCATTAACTGTCCTTTACACTGACATGTCGCGCTCACCAGTGCTTCGGACACATGCCGGTCATTCTGTGCACTGGTCAGTGTGAAAGTGCATAGGACAGTCAGTGCATCAGACAGTCAGTGCATAGAACAGTCAGTGTGAAGGACAGTTAATGCAAAGGACAGTCCGTGCATAGGACAGTCAGTGTTAAGGACAGTTGCGGAAGCTTTTTGGCTCCACACACAACACTTCAAGTGTAGGTTATAAAATTTTGGAATACGAGCTTAGCTTACTCCATCAAACACGTAACAGATACATGATTAAAAACCCAACAACACTTACCCAGCCTTGCACGAGCAATGAGGATGGTTCATCTTCTGCTTAGCAGCGTCAAGATCGAAAGAAAGTCGATACATAAATGATAATGTGCTGCTAAATTTGTTCCACATTGATCTGAAGCACCGAGCTGTCACCTCCACCATTTAATCCGCTTGCTAATAGATCTTAATTTCGTCTAAATAACATGAATAGTATTTATTCATACCCCTGTCTATCACAGTCTGAGAAATCTTCTCACTGTCTGGCAAAAATGAGACACAAATGCTGTCCAGAATATTACAATGCAACGAGTTAGTCGGCGTTCATTCGGAAGCCATTTTGCCGTCTGCGCATCTGTTACCACGCGAGATACAGTGAGAAAAGGGGCGTGGCTGTAGAGTGGGTTGCCATTCCATCAATTGACCACTTGCATCGTAAAAAATCCTTCTTTATCCTTTCACCAATGTTCTCGAAATTCATCCTTATCAAAACTCTACTCGCAAATAACGCCACGTTGTTGATGACGTCACACATTACGCAATTTCGCCATTCCATGAATCGCGTATTTGGGGAGGCACTCTGGAGTGTACGACCTTTAAAATCCACTTTCTCTTCAAGTCTCGATTCAGAAAATTTGATACATTCAATCGGACCTAACTTCCAGTAAGTGTGCAAAATCTCAAGGAAATCCGTCCAGTAGTTTTTGAGATATAAGCCGTTAAGTCGGGGCAGACAGACACACACACACACACACACACAGACAGATAAAGTCTGTAGGACCTCCAGTAAACCTGGAGGGATAAACTCCATTTCACACACACACACACACACACACACACACACACACACACACACACACACACACACACACAGACACAGACACACACACACACACACACACACAGACACACACACACGCGCGCGCACACACACACACACACACACACACACACACACACACACACACACACATCCCTTGCAAAAGAGCAAGTATCAAGAATAAACATGGTGTATGTCTGACAGCTGAGAAGATCCACCCATGGGTTACCCTACCTGTTTCTGCAACTCTCCAATCTGGTTCTGCAGCTCCTGGTTCTGCTGCTCCAGCCCAGAGTGAGCATCCAGTTGAGTCTGGAAATAATCCCAATGTGGTGCATGGGAATGCAGGGAGATTGCACAATTATCAAAGACACAGATCTTTATCACTCAGCTCCGCTCCTCAAATCACAAGGGCAACATGAAAATAATGCATATGGAAATGACATCGAACAGAATCAAGAGTAAGATGTGCTGTTGATTACCTTTCATACTTATCCCTGATCTTATTCTACAGTAGTGCAATGCTTGTTAACTTTTAAGATCCTTTACCGCCCATTACTGCCCATCCTGCTCAATCCTGTACTGCCCATAGCCGCCCATTCCACGTGGCTCCTACTTGACTGATTTTTTTCCCTACAAATTGCATAATCCTTACAGGACTGAGGAGTGAAACACATAAATGCCTTTCAGGACCTTACGAGTTGACCAGTACAATTGACACTACTGAGCTATCCTTTGCACAATGTGATTGTGCTTTGTCAGCTTAGGTTCTATCAAGGATGGCGTAGGTGGGATTTGTCCAGTCAAGAAGACACAGATCAAGAATAATCCAAGTTAGATATCATAAAATGACTGTAGGCAATGTCAGGAGACAATATGTCCAACACTGAAAATGTGTCAAACACAGTCTGCAACTAGGCAAGTACCCCTTCAAATTTTGACTAACAAAGAACAAGATGAGGTCTTTGGCAGACACATATGTGTCCTTCATGCATAAATAATTGGTAGCAATCAAACTATTTCCTCCTATTTCCGGCTATTGGAAACCAGTAAGCCAGGAGAGAACAGACCTTCTTGGCAGTCTCAAGGTCAGCCTGGAGGCGGGCAATCTGGTCATGGTAGTACTTCTGGTCTCGGTCCCGAGCTGCCTGCAGCTCCTCCAGCTTTTGGCTGATGTCAACAACAACAACAATTACACTCACAGACACAGCAACAGAAACTACACCATTGACAACAACAATAACAACAACAGAAAATACACTGATGACAACAACAACAACAACAATAAAGACACAACAACAGAAATTACACTGATGACAACAACAACAATCACACTAACAGGCACAGCAACAGAAATTACACTGATGACAATGACAACAATCACACTAACAGGCACAGCAACAGAAATTACACTGATGACAACAACAACAATCACACTAACAGGCACAGCAACAGAAATTACACTGATGGCAACAACAACAATCACACTAACAGACACAGCAACAGAAATTACACTGATGGCAACAACAACAATCACACTAACAGACACAGCAACAGAAATTACACTGATGGCAACAACAACAATCACACTAACAGACACAGCAACAGAAATTACACTGATGGCAACAACAACAATCACACTAACAGACACAGCAACAGAAATTACATTGATGGCAATGACAACAATCACACTAACAGACACAGCAACAGAAATTACACTGGTGACAACAACAACACCACTTAATTTACGACACAGCAACAGAAATTACACTGGTGACAACAACAACAACAATTACACTTACGATACAGCAACAGAAAATACACTGATGACAATGACAACAATCACACTAACAGGCACAGCAACAGAAATTACACTGATGGCAACAACAACAATCACACTAACAGACACAGCAACAGAAATTACACTGATGACAACAACAACAATTACACTTATGATACAGCAACAGAAAATACACTGATGACAACAACAACAACAATCACACTAACAGGCACAGCAACAGAAATTACACTGATGACAACAACAACAATTACACTTACGATATCATACAGCAACAGAAATTACACTGATGGCAACAACAACAATCACACTAACAGGCACAGCAACAGAAATTACACTGATGACAACAACAACAATTACACTTACGATACAGCAACAGAAAATACACTGATGACAACAACAACAACAATCACACTAACAGGCACAGCAACAGAAATTACACTGATGACAACAACAACACTTACATTTACGACACAGCAACAGAAATTACACTGGTGACAACAACACCACTTACATTTACGACACAGCAACAGAAATTACACTGATGACAACAACAACAACAATCACACTAACAGGCACAGCAACAGAAATTACACTGATGGCAACAACAACAATTACACTTACGATACAGCAACAGAAAATACACTGATGACAACAACAACAATTACACTAACAGGCACAGCAACAGAAATTACACTGATGGCAACAACAACAATTACACTTATGATACAGCAAGAGCAAATACACTGACAAAATAACAAAAAACTTCCATAACAAAAGCTATGACACCCACCATTATCCCATCACCACCATACATGAAAAAATTACCATACACAAATATAACTATAGCAATTTCCTCTACATGGCTCATGTTGTATTTTCACTGTATACTATAGCTCACTGCATTCTTTCTTTAAAAGAAATTTTAAAAAACGTTTTAGTCACAATCTTCAAGAGTTGAGCTATTGATCCTATTACTCATTCTATCTTCGAATGAGAATTCTAGAGTTGTCTCCCCTGGCAGTAACAGTAACATTCACCCAAGTTTATCAACCCAAAGTTACATCAACATTCTTCAACCATTCACAGAAGCAACTAATTCCAAAAGTAAATAGCTTGGTTTATTTTCAACAGAGATCAGACATGAAATAATACTTGTTAGTGTTCAAACTAACAATTGTGAAATTTGAGGTATGCACGATACCAGCTATAATCAGGTTAACTGCACATCGTAACAAAGGTGAAGGGAGAATATAGTCAGTGGATGCGTACCTGCTTTCATTGAACTGTGCTTCCTTCTCTGACTGGACCTGCATGAAACTGCAATAAATAAAAACAAAACATCAATCACAAACATCACTTTTAAAATATGATAAGTTTAAGTAAGGAAGACTGTTTCAGATTAACAATGTCATGCATGACAAGTAATATGAAAGCTTGAAAGCATCAATAAGTATAAAATACTTAAAGTCAATGAAACAAAAAAGAAAGTTTACCTTTCCTGTTTCTTTTTCAGTTTGTCAGTGAGCTGCAAAAAACCACAACAATAACACTTTATCTTATCTTGAACTGGTCAATGTTAAGAATCTAAGTTTGGCAGAGCAACATACTCAGTGAAAACTAGTTACATTTGCTTCACACTAATAGCCCCATGAATGTATTCTAAAACCCCCTCAGAAATAAATTACAAATACTTAATGATCAGCAGCATTTCACAAAACAAGACATGACCCAGATGCCAGTATATTTCCTCACATTTTAGTACAGCGTACTTACTTTTTTCTTCACATTGTTCAAAAGTATCTCTTAATATATGCAACAGATAATCAAACACACACACAACTCACACACACGCACACACACACACACACACACACATATACACATAAACACATACACAATATCACACACACACAATATCACACACACACACACACACACACACACACACACACACACACACACACATACACACACACACACACAGCTGTGAATGTTGATACAAAACTAACAACGCTCTTACCTTTTCAACCTCTTCCTGTAAAGATGATATCTGCTCCTTCGATTTTTTCTGAAACAGAATTTTGCAAACACATCAGAATGACAAGCTAAGTCTCAAAACAACTTCTGAACAACAAATACTGCATGCAAGAACTATGACAAGCAGTGTTTCAGTCCAAAATGTTTTTAAAATCTGTGTATGTCTAACAAGTGATGCTTTAACCTGTAAAAGAATCAGGGTCAGTTTGACATAGAACTTGTACCGTGTAAGATTTTCAATGTGTGAAGTACATATGGAGATGTTTCACGACACCCAGTCACTGACTGTCTCTGTGACAGAAAAGTGAAGAGGCATGAAGCTATTTAAGATAAACATGAAGCCTAAATCTAACAGTCTACATACCTCAAGTTCAGCAAACTGTTCCTTCAAAATCTTCTTCTCCTCCAGTTCTGTTTCTAAGTTTATCTTCAAATCTGAAATTACAACACAGGCAAATTCAAGTACACTGACTCGAGACAAAGCAAGACACTTCATTCATGAGATGATCAATAAGCCAAAAGCCACATTCTGTTTTTAAAGAACATCAGTAAGGCTAGCATTCGTCTGAGCTGTGCAACGAGGAAAGTAACACACTCAGAAGATGTTTCCATACATTTACCCACCTCTCTAGGAAGCACTCAGAAGATGTTTCCATACATTTACCCACCTCTCTAGGAAGCACTCAGAAGATGTTTCCATACATTTACCCACCTCTCTAGGAAGCACTCAGAAGATGTTTCCATACATTTACCCACCTCTCTAGGAAGCACTCAGAAGATGTTTCCATACATTTACCCACCTCTCTAGGAAGCACTCAGAAGATGTTTCCATACATTTACCCACCTCTCTAGGAAGCACTCAGAAGATGTTTCCATACATTTACCCACCTCTCTAGGAAGCACTCAGAAGATGTTTCCATACATTTACCCACCTCTCTAGGAAGCACTTAGAAGATGTTTCCATACATTTACCCACCTCTCTAGGAAGCACTCAGAAGATGTTTCCATACATTTACCCACCTCTCTAGGAAGCACTCAGAAGATGTTTCCATACATTTACCCACCTCTCTAGGAAGCACTCAGAAGATGTTTCCATACATTTACCCACCTCTCTAGGAAGCACTTAGAAGATGTTTCCATACATTTACCCACCTCTCTAGGAAGCACTCAGAAGATGTTTCCATACATTTACCCACCTCTCTAGGAAGCACTCAGAAGATGTTTCCATACATTTACCCACCTCTCTAGGAAGCACTCAGAAGATGTTTCCATACATTTACCCACCTCTCTAGGAAGCACTCAGAAGATGTTTCCATACATTTACCCACCTCTCTAGGAAGCACTCAGAAGATGTTTCCATACATTTACCCACCTCTCTAGGAAGCACTCAGAAGATGTTTCCATACATTTACCCACCTCTCTAGGAAGCACTTAGAAGATGTTTCCATACATTTACCCACCTCTCTAGGAAGCACTCAGAAGATGTTTCCATACATTTACCCACCTCTCTAGGAAGCACTCAGAAGATGTTTCCATACATTTACCCACCTCTCTAGGAAGCGGTTGATAGACAACAAGACTGCGGACTGATGGCAGCCTATGAAGCCCCTTCTCCCCAGCCAATCTACAGTTGCCTCCCAAAATGCATGCATGCATGATTGTGTGTGTGCGTGTGTGTGTGTGTGTGTGTGTGTGTGTGTGTGTGTGTGTGTGTGTGTGTGTGTGTGTGTGTGCGCACGTGTGCACGCGCGTGCAAGCATGCGTGTGCATGTGTGTGTATGGTGTACTTGTGTGCATGAGCGTGTATATGTATGGGCATGTGTGTATGTGTGCATGTGTGCATGTGTGCTTGTGTGTATGTGTGCATGTGTGTATGTGCATATGTGGGCGTTCACATGCGCACTGCATACTTTTTTGGGGGGTGACAGCTTGTCTCAGATAAAAACAAGACATCATCAGACCACAAGATCCTACTTTGTTCTGACACTTTTGAGAATAAATCAGTCATTTTGTTATTTAAGTGTACACATATTTACTGATTTAGTATAATCAGGCAGCAAGCAAGCTAGTTCTCTGGCACAGAAAGCTCCGCGAGGCAGATACCTACTGCTGACTTCCTCTGGCTCCTCAGGCAGACTGCTTGTAGCCACTGTGCCTTCCGCATGCAACAAACAGAGACTGAGCCTCAGCAAGCATGCACGTTAGAAGCAGTGCACTCTCCACAGGCACATCCACTTTCTCTCATAGCTCAGCAAGCACTGCAAACTGTCTTTCTCTCTCTCAGCAAGCACTCATGCTGAAGCACAGGCACATCCACTTTCTCTCATAGCTCAGCAAGCACTGCAAACTGTCTTTCTCTCTCTCAGCAAGCACTGCAAACTGTCTTTCTCTCTCTCAGCAAGCACTGCAAACTGTCTTTCTCTCTCTCAGCAAGCACTGCAAACTGTCTTTCTCTCTCTCAGCAAGCACTGCAAACTGTCTTTCTCTCTCTCAGCAAGCACTGCAAACTGTCTTTCTCTCTCTCAGCAAGCACTGCAAACTGTCTTTCTCTCTCTCAGCAAGCACTGCAAACTGTCTTTCTCTCTCTCAGCAAGCACTCATGCTGAAGCACAGACACATACGCATGCACACGCATACAAACACACATGCACGCATGCACACACACACACATGCGCGCACACACTCACACACACTTACACACACACACACATATGCACGCACACACGCACACACACACACACTCACCCACAATACACACACACACACACTCACCCACAATACACACACACACACACACATACTATAATATACAATAAGTTGTGCATGATACCACCCAGCCTGAAGGCATATTATCAGCATATAGCCAGAAAACAACCACTTAGTACATGATTATATATAAAAAAGATCAAGTGCAACACATAAGATTGTAAATGCAAAGCTGCTTATACTACAAACATCAGAAAAGTTCATTCACTGCATGAGAAAGTGGGCATAAGCAGTGAACATGCATATGATCTGTATGGAGGTGAAAGGGAATGTTGATGCACTCTGCAGTGCCTTTGTTTTCATTTGTTTGTTTGAACATGAAAGATTAGGAAGGGATCACAGAAGTGCAGAGAATGCATAAGCAGATGTCATCCAGCAGCTTCATATTTCTGTGTCAGTCGAGAAGTAATCATTAGTGAAAGGAAGATCATCCTCATGCATTAAAAGTCAATAGTGAGCAATTTAGTTGGAGCTATCACCTGAAGAAACAACTCTGCGGCAATTAGTTTACAGAGCAATGCACGCCATGTCAGCAGCAGCTGCAGGTGGACACACAGAGATGACAGCACTCACCGGTGACAGTCTCACTGGAAGCTGCCGGCTCTGTAGGAGGTGCATCCCCATCACTGTAAATAGGAACAATTTAGCAATGATGAGTGGCTTGGTCCCAGCAAAGATGTCACATAGAAAGACGTGGAACTCCTTCAAAGCCGTAATTTAAAATGAAAATAAAAAGTGAAAGAGTTGTGTCCCTTGCATTCAAGTGGGTCATTCTGGGAGGGAAGCTCAATTAGCACGCGTCCATTGTGACATGAAGGATACAGATCACCAAAATGCGTCCATCGTGACGTGAAGGATACAGATCACCAAAACGCATCCATTGTGACATGAAGGATACAGATCACCAAAACGCGTCCATTGTGACATGAAGGATACAGATCACCAAAAAGCGTCCATTGTGACATGAAAGATACAGATCACCAAAACGAGTCCATTGTGACATGAAGGATACAGATCACCAAAACTCTACCTCTATGACATCTGATAAGTTGAAATCTTCTATATACAGATCTCTTTCCCATCAATCACAGTGTATATCTGCATGGTGAATGAGTGTCAGGTGATTTTCATTTGTGATCTAAATGGAAATCAGAAAGTGTGTTCAACTTTCTGATCTGTGTCTTTGGGGAACAACAACAAAATGTCTGGCACAAGTGTGGTTATAGCAAGCATTTGAGTAAGATATCACCCTGCAAAAGATGTCATTGCACCTCTGGCAATGTCATAATTGCCACGCCACCACCCCTCTAAGAAAAGG
>JAWQFJ010000653.1:25000-35000 GCA_034096865.1 Theodoxus fluviatilis
GTAATTGCAAGTCAAGTCGCAGTGTTTCTAGTTATTCCCCTCTTACGAATCGCATAGGGATGGATGGATGGATGGTGTTTTATGGCCTATCAGCCTTTGAAGGTTATGTAAGGCCACTAAGCATGACAATCACTAGAGCAGTATAGAGTAAACGCAAATCATGTCACGATGTCCCTAGTTATTCGCCTCTTACGAATCGTGTAGGGAGACGCGGTGGGTCAATTCTTACCCCGAACCCACAGGGGGATCGTGTAGGGAGACGTGGTAGGTCAATTCTCAGTTCAATGTGTCAAGGCTTCAACATCTGTACACCACCCTAGCCACCTTACCCACACCACCCTATCCTACCCAATGAAGAAGTAGGCAAGCTCTCCAGTTTTCAAACCCTCCATTCTAAATTTCTCACCTCTGTGGGGAAACATCTGGCAACACTTCCAAGACAGTGCACTGACTGCTAAATTTAAGGACAATGAGTGGGAGGATGGAAACATGAGAGGGAGCTGCTGGGTCATAGCTAACAACTAGGTTGGCGTGGGAATGGCAGCAGGGGGCAGACAAGGGTGTATGGACCATACATGTATGCTCCATCAAAGAGTTACATGAATGCAACAAGAATAGGGACCCACTACTAATTCATAATGAGATAAGTAAAAACCAAGGTCAAGCTACCTCTGGGGTGCAAGGCGTAGTGCTGAGGTTCAATCCCTGGGATGGGAGAAATCTGGATGATAAATATCTCTGGGGTGCAAAATAATACTTTAGCATTCAAGACAGTATTTAACAGTTTGTTATCTAATGTTTAAGGCCAGATGGGGGCAGGTATTGACGTGAAAGTCAGTCTTAATGCATGTAGTGCAATGCGATATAGATGACCATAGGCAGCATGCAAGAGTTTATTAGTGTATTTGTGTATGTGTGTATGTTTATGTACATGTATATATGCACATGTGCAGATATGCTCATTGTGGACTTACACATGGTTCTCCTTCATATATACTCTTGTACAAACTTTAATTCAAACAGAACAGAGTGACATCCATTCCAAAGCATTTTATGCTCTACAGTTTGATGCTCACCTAGCTTTTGTGCAGTTGAGCATAGCATGTACCAAGGCTACTCTCAACTAATCCTTGCCACTAGCAGAGACACTGCCTTTATTGTCCCATTTCTACAGAGTATCTCAAAAATAATTTGTCTCAGAAACTGTGAACTTGGACCTAAATGCCACTTTGATGTACGTACCTTGGCCTTCTTGCTCTTTCCTATGGCCTGAAAAAAAAGAGAGAGAAGAGGCCAATGGGAGTTAAATCATGAGATATATGAGCATCACCCAAGGGCTCCATACACTGGGACATTTTACCTCATCCTTTGAGAGAATATGGCCTGGTCTAATTTCTAGTGAACATCACCAGATTTTGAATTCAAGGTCAATACTTTTATCATAAACTTAAAGAATAACACATTAAATTTGCAACATAAACTCAAGGTTACAGTTTGTCAGTCATTAGCAGTTTCAGAAATCCACAGGAGGCATGAATGCTTCTTTCAGAGAAGCTAAAGAGAACTCACCTTATTGGCTTTCTGTAGATCCCTGTCAACAATTTCTATCTTCTCCTGGGCACTTTCCAGCTCTGGGAATAGAACAAGATGAGGGAAAGTGTTAGAGATACATAAATGTGATTTGTCTAACAACAGTACAATATATTGAAGAGAAACACTGTGTGTCACTGTTACATCAGAATAAATAATTCATATGGGACAGTACTCACCTCGCTCAAGCTTCTTGCATTTTCCTTCCAGTTCATAGTTGGATGTACGCAGTTCAATGAGCTGCAACTGCAAGGGGGGAAAAAGGTTAAGACATTAAATGAAAATGTCATGAGTGATTGATATCCTCATTGATGTCCCTATCTATCACTGCTTACATTCAAAATTGGGAAAGTTACTGGATGATAACTGACACCTACTTGGTAAATAAAATATGTTTAACCACGCCCACTCCAACTTGTTTATAACGACCTCATACTTGGCGCAATGACACCTTATTTCAGACACCAGAATGCTCATTCCGTTTCAGTGTTTCACTTTCAGGGATCACAACTGTTCATGGGTCGTAGGCATCTAGGCGACACATTTTACGTTCAAACTAACACGACAGCACTGTTACGTAAGTGCTGTACAGCTATCATTGTACAAGTATATGCGTGATGCATGCATAAGTGACGGAATAAAAGTTGTGACTAACAGGTGGTAGTACATGTAAACAACAGGGTCGATAAATCAGGCACACCCACGGTGAGGCAATAATCGATGCAATGACAATTTTCTATCTCCAATGGATAAGCACCGCAGACCTTGCCTACGATGAGACTGTTTAATGCACAGGCCAAAGAATGATTCTTACTTCCTCTTACTTATCCTGAGAATAGTCACTGCAAGGTCCCCTCCGACTTTGAAGAATGCAGTCAACATGACAAATCGAGGAAGCTAGGTGAGACATCACGAAAACTGAATGGGTGAAACGCTCTATTGGCTCCTCGAAGCATATTTCAAAGAGTAAGACACCCACACAGCATATGCAATTTTCTTTACGCTCCTCACACAATCGAAAGGGGAGAAAAATCCTACCTGCATACGGTGGAACTCCTCCTCCGACAAGGACGACGCCATCTTGCAAATGTAATGTTTTTGTTTGAAAGCGAGGCTCATTACAGCTGTTCCATTTACTTCCTCAACCAAAATTGTGGAAACGGAACGAAACGTCGACAACGCATAGTGGTACTGAAGATCTCTGGTAGAATTTCTCGCAACACATTTTCGTCGAAAAGTTGATTTACCTGACTCTGTTTTCACCGGTAAACTTACTAACACACTGAGACGAGCTTTGTTTGTTGTTCGCCTTACTTGACCTGGCCTGCAAGTGCTGTGTATATTGTTTAGTTTGTTCTATTTGCTCTATTGGAGTTTGTTTTTTGTTTATGTGTGTAGTAGTGTGTGACTGTGAGTTTTTGTAGAAATGTGGTGTTGAGTGGTTGTATGAGTGTTGATTCTTTGGATTGTAAACGCCATGAGCTTGCCTGTCATTGCCAAGGGAAGGTATGTGCGATGAATAAACTATTATATATAAGTGAAATCGCTGTGTCGAAATCGACCAAGTGGCACCAAAGACACTTTCTTTGGTCACTACTGCCGAATTGGTAGCACTCAGCAGCATAGGAAGAGTTGAATTACAAGCTTTTTCGCTCGAAAGAGTGCATAGAACGATAACAATCTCTCTCTCTCTCTCTCTCTCTCTCTCTCTCTCTCTCTCTCTCTCTCTCTCTCTCTCTGTTGCAAAGAGTTTCTTGTGTTTTTTTGCAGATGAGCTCAATTTTTTTCATCCCCAGAAGTGACCACTTTACTTCCATTTGTCACTTGCTCCTCGATCGTGCCTTGGTACGCTCCAAACTAGATTACGGTTGTTTTGTGTATGGGTCAGCTCCAAGTCGTACTTGTCGATGCTTGACCCAATACACCATCAGGGTTTGCGATCAGTCCTCGGTGCCTTCCGCACCTCTCCTGTGGAGATTTGTATTCGTAGGCACGTGAGCCTCCACTTCATTTGCGCTGTCGCGGAGAGTTCTAATTACTCGGTGGAAGTGAGTGTTTCTTAACGTTGTGGCCTTATATAGCCTACAAAGCTGACAGGCCCTTTAACTCCATCCATCCATCCATCCTCCTCCTCCTCCTCCTCCTCCTCCTCCCCCCTCCTCCTCCTCCTCCTTCTTCCTCTTCCTCCTCCTCCTCCTCCTCCTCCTCCTCCTCGTCCTCCTCCTCTTTATCCTCCTCCTCCTCCTCCGCCTTCTCCTCTTCCTCCTCCTCCTCCTCCTCCTCCTCCTCCTCCTCCTCTTCCTCCTCCTCCTCCTCCTCTTCCTCCTCCTCCTTCTTCCTCCTCCTCCTCCTTCCTTCTACTCCTCCTTCCTTCTACTCCTCCTTCCTTCTACTCCTCCTTCCTCCTCCTCCTTTTTCCTCCTTCTTCTCCTTCCTTCTCCTCCTCCTTCCTACTCCTCCTCCTTCCTGCTCCTCCTCTTCTTCCTCCTTCCTCCTTCCTCCTCCTCCTCCTTCCTCCTCCTTCCTCCTCCTTCCTCCTTCCTCCTCCTCCTCCTCCTTCTCCTCCTCCTCCTCCTCCTCCTCCTCCTCCTCCTCCTCCTCCTCCTCTTCCTCCTCCTCCTCCTCCTCCTCCCCCCTCCTCCTCCTCCTCCTCCTCCTCCTCTTCCTCCTCCTCGTCCACCTCCTCGTCCACCTCCTTCTCCTCTTCCTCTCTCCTCTTCCTTCTCCGCCTCCTTCTCCGCCTTCTCTTCCTTGTCGTCATCATCATCACCACCACCACCGCCGCCCCCAGCATCGTCGTCGTCCAAGTAAGCTTGAACGGAAAAACAAAAAAAGAAAATTTTACGATTCCCTCCCCGTCATTTTAAGAGTTAAAACTAATAACCTAGTCTTTACTAATCACCCTAAAGTTGCAAGTACTTCCTTTACACAGTGTGTGTGGTTTGTTAGTAATCTATCAAGGGCAATCTGTCATCGAAGTACAGTTGGGCAAAGAAGGAGAAAAAGCTCACAATCCCTTAAAACGACTACGACATGCTAGTGGACCTACATCTCATATGAGTGAATAGGCCTACCTCTGTGCAACTCGACTGTACATGTAGGTCTTTTATCGTAGGGTTGCCTCTCTGCAGGAAGACTGCATCTAACACATTGCCAGCCACATCTCCGTGTGTTCCATAGACACGTGTGTTCTGGAGGATATGAATGAATGAATGAATGAATAAATGAAAGGATGAATGAATGAATGAGTTAGATATTAACGAATGGAGTTATATGGCTATCGTCCTTTGCAAGCTCACTGACTGCAAAATCACTAGAGCTGGGTAAAATAAACCAAAGTCTCGATTTCCCCAGTCAGTCGCCTTTTGCAACTCAAGTAGGAAGACGCGCTGGTGGGTCTCTTATTGCCGCCAGCCCACAGGGGAATTCTGGAGGAAAATCTTAGCAATGGGACACGCCTTCTTCCACAACTTTGTGTTATTTCCGTGGATATGCAGTCCGAGTCCAAATGGCCACCCTCTACGGCTTGTGAAATTTAGTGAAAGCTGGGTTTATGGAGCTGTTAAAAGAACAGTCCTTGTGTTTCAGTGAAAGAGATGCACTCGTACCAGAAGATAGAAAATGATCCTTTCGAACCACTTTGAGAAGCAGACAGGCAACGCACATGGGGAAAGAGTAATGATGGTAATTGACTAATCGATTATACTGCACACTAAAAAGGTGTTTCCAATTTTTTTCCGCCTCTCCTCTCCAATTTCTCAAACCCAAACACTCCTCCTCCACCCCCCAACCCCACACACACACCCACACCCACCCACGCCTCCTCCACTTTCGACCCTTCTCTCGGGCAGTGAACGCATACAGCAAATTTCAAACTAAGAGTTATCAAGATGCCGGACAGAAAGTATATTGCTGTGCCCCCTCTTTGCAAACATTTGTTTGTTTGTTTGTTTGTTTTTAGGGGAGGAGGATGGGAGGAATCTTGTTCTTTGATAACGGTGCTCATACATTAAACTTGGTAGTTCCAAATGGCGGATTCCACCCCTTTTAACGTTGTCGCACAAACGCATGCGCACAATCACATACAAACACGTGCGCGCGCGCACACACACACACACAAACAAACACATGCATACACACGCACACAAACACTGTTACACATACACAGAAATGTATATGCACACACACAAACACAGACACACGTACGCACGCACGCACGCAAGCACACACATACACACACACATTCATGCAACACACACACACATGCGCGCGCATGAACTTGTGCACACTCACTTATGCACACATGCGCCCGCGTGCACAAGCCTTCCTCATAGCACCTCTATAGAAATATCATCTATCAAATGGGGGTTTAGTTCATCCTTGAGTTCTTTCCAAGTGCCTTCAAGGCTGTGAGGAACGAATGCCGCACTAACTGCTGCAGAGTTTAGGAACGACTAGTAGACATAACTTTAATTACATTTTTTAATTCTCAGATGCCGCTATGCAGCGCCTAGTAACTAGTTTTAATTCTCGGTAGGATAGTTTTAACGCACAAAGGGAGGGACAAACATTGGGTAGGGGGACCACAGACGGGAACTGAACCCGTGACCTTTCGGTTAGTGCCCGAAATGCTCTACCAGCTGGGCTAGCGTGGTGAGCACCTTCCCCAAGGATGCAAGCCTAGGATCCGTGCAGCTGTGAACACTACCTGCCAGCTGCGAACACTACCTGCCAGCTGCGAACACTACCTGCCAGCTGCGAACACTACCTGCCAGCTGCGAACACTACCTGCCAGCTGCGAACACTACCTGCCAGCTGCGAACACTACCTGCCAGCTGCGAACACTACCTGCCAGCTGCGAACACTACCTGCCAGCTGCGAACACTACCTGCCAGCTGCGAACACTACCTGCCAGCTGCGAACACTACCTGCCAGCTGCGAACACTACCTGCCAGCTGCGAACACTACCTGCCAGCCGCGATTGAGCGACAGCAGGCGAGCACCTTTACTTCTAGCCTAGAGCATCACTCGAAAAGGTTATCAATGATTTCTTCTCCGATGGGCTAGAGGGAAGAAAAAACCCAAAGCATCATTAATCACTGCGTTTGGCAGCTCTTCACGGTGGCACGGGTCGACCTGCGACGGACGAAGACAAAGAAGACAATCACAGAGAAAAAGTATATTATCCCTCCAGGTTTACTGGAGGTCCTCACAGCTTTATCCCTCCAGGTTTACTACAGGTCCTCACAGCTTTATCTGTCTGTGTGTGTGTCTGTGTGTCTGTCAGTCCCGATTTAACGGCTGATATCTCAAAAACTACTGGACGGATTTCATTGACATTTTGCACACTTACTGGAAGTTAGGTGCCATTAAATGTATCAAATTTTCAGAATCGAGTTTTGAAAAAAAGTGACTTTTTAACGTTTTAGTGTTATAAAAAAGGCAAGGGACGGAACTCTGTCCCGACTCAAGGGAGGTTTTGGCATGTGTGACGTGATCATTTGACGTCGAATAACGTGACGTAATTTCGAGGAGATTGGACATTGGTGAAGGAGAAAGAAGGATTTTTTATCCCTCCAGGTTTAATGGAGGTCCTCACAGCTTTATGGATTAGCTCACTCGGTAGCGCGTCGAATATATTTTTGTCGCTGGGACATGCTTGGTTGTAGGAAATGCGCGTACGAGTTCGAATCTGCACAGAATTTTTTTTTAATGTGTGTATGGTATTCGAGAGAGAGAGAGACACCCCACCCGTTGTTGTACACGTGAGAGGTTGCGGGTTCGAACCCGATCTTTTTGTTGTTGTTGTTGTTGTTGTTGTTGTTGTTTTAATGCCAAAACATGAAGGTTCAGCGCCAGCGGTTTTTATAACAAGAAGGGCAAAGCCCACACGACTTACAAGCTGAGAGGATGTGAAAAATGGCTGTTTTTTAGACAACATTTACGGCCCCTGCGACCTTGACCTTGAAGCAAGGTCGTCACTATGTATGTTTTTGACGCCTTGTCATCATACACCATCATGCCAAATTGGGTGTTGATAGACTTAATAGTCTCCGAGAAAAATCCAACGTTAACGTTTTTTACAGACGACAGGACGCCCGGACGCCCGGACGCCTGGACGGACGACACGGGTGACCTAGTATGAAAGTATAACATGTGTACTACAATGCTTTGTAGTTTGGAAGAGTTATCTTCCGTAGTTCAGGGTCAAGGTCACTTAAAAATATGTATACAATCCAACTTTAAAGAGTTCCTGTGACCTTGACCTTCAAGCAAAGTCAAGTCACCATGTATGTTTTTTGACACCTTGTCATCATACACCATCATGCCAAATTGGGTGTTGATAGACTTAATAGTCTCCGAGAAAAATCCAACGTTAAAGTTTTTACGGACGACAGGACGCCCGGACGTCCCAACGCCCAGACGCCCGGACGCCCGGACGGACAACACGGGTGACCTAGTATAAAAGTATAACATGTGTACTACAGTGTAATGAAGTTTGGAAGAGTTATCTTCCATAGTTCAGGGTCAAGGTCACTTCAAAATATGTATACAATCCAACTTTAAAATGCTCCTGTGACCTTGACCTTGAAGCAAGGTCAATCAAACTGGTATCAAAAGATAGGAATTACTTTGCCCTATATACCATATATAGGTCAGGTATCCAATCTAAAAAACTTCAGAGAAAATTTAGAAAATGTGAAAAATGGCTGTTTTTTAGACAACATTTACGGCCCCTGCGATCTTGACCTTGAAGCAAGGTCAAGTCACTATGTATGTTTTTTGTCGCCTTGTCATCCTACACCATCATGCCAAATTGGGTGTTGATAGACTTAATAGTCTCCAAGAAAAATTCAATGTTAAAGTTTTTTTACGGATGACAGGACTCCCGGACGCCTGGACGGACGACACGGGTGAGTACATAGACTCACTTTTGCTTCTTATGTGAGTCTAAAACCGCTGGCGCTGAACCTCCAGGTTTTGACATTAAAACAAACAAACAAACAAACAAACAAAAAGATCGGGTTCGAACCCGCAACCTCTCGTGAAAAGAGGGGGGGAAAAGTCAGGTTCGAACCCGCAACCTCTCACGTGTACAACGAGTGGGGTGGCTCTCTCTCTCTCTCGAATACCATACACACATAAAATAAAAAAAAAGAAACTTATGTGCGGATTCGAACCCATATGCGCATCCCCTACAACCAAGCATGTCCCAACGATAAAAAATATTTGACGCGCTGACGAGTGAGCTAATCCATAAAGCTGTGAGGACCTCCAGTAAACCTGGAGGGATAAAAAAATCCTTGTTTCTCCTTCACCAATGTCCAATTTCCTCGAAATTACGTCACGTTATTCGAAGTCAAATGATCACGTCACACATGCCAAAACTGCCCTTGAGTTGGGACAGAGTTCCGTCCCTTGCCTTCTTTGCAACAACAAAACGTTAAAAAAGCCACTTTCTTTTCAAACCTCGATTCTGAAAATTTGATACATTCAATCGGACCTAACTAAGTAACTTCCAGTAAGTGTGCAAAATGTCAATGAAATCCGTCCAGTAGTTTTTGAGATATCAGCCGTTAAGTCGGGACTGACAGACTGACACACACACACACACACACAGACAGATAGAGCTGTGAGGACCTCCAGTAAACCTGGAGGGATAAAGCTGTGAGGACCTCCAGTAAAGCTGGAGGGAAAGGAGTGTCTTTCCGCATTTGTGTCCATGCATGAGTACATGGCGATTACAAGGTAAAAAATCGATTTCATCGGGTCAAATAGGAGTCGATGTGAGTGTGCGGAATCTACTGCTTGGCAGGACGTGTATTTTGGTTGGAGTTTTCCCTGTTGAAAATGAAAGGGCTATTTGCAATATCGTCTTCCTCCCTTTCCGCTCCCCACTCTCTTCTCCGTCGCGCCCCACCCCCCAACCCACCCCCATGACCCTCCACCCTCCCCTCCTGTTCCTGTCGGGGGTAGTCGTGTGTACAGCGTGAGAAGGCACAGTGGCCCTGGGGGTGTACAGTGGGAGAAGGCACAATGGCGCTGGGGGGTGTACAGTGTGAGAAGGCACAGTGGCCCTGGAGGTGTACAGTGTGAGAAGCCACAATGGCGCTGGAGGTGTACAGTGTGAGAAGGCACAGTGGCCCTGGGGGTGTACAGTGTGAGAAGGCACAGTGACCCTGGAGGTGCACGGTGTGAGAAGGCACAGTGGCCCTGGAGGTGTACAGTGTGAGAAGCCACAATGGCGCTGGAGGTGTACAGTGTGAGAAGGCACAGTGGCCCTGGAGGTGTACACGGTGAGAAGGCATAGTGGCCCTGGAGGTGTACACGGTGAGAAGGCACAGTGGCCCTGGAGGTGTACAGTGTGAAAAGGCACAGTGACCCTGGAGGTGTACAGTGTTAGAAGGCA
>JAWQFJ010000653.1:40000-60000 GCA_034096865.1 Theodoxus fluviatilis
ACCTTAGTTTTCTGCAAGGTAACTTTCAGCCCCAACGTGCTAGACACCTGGGCAAGGTTATTTAAATGGTTTTGTAAACTGCTAGGTGTGGTAGACAGGACAGCAACGTCATCGGTGAAAAAGAAGGCAAAAATCTCGGGAGTATCGGGTTGTAGCTGGGCCCCATGTTCCCCCATTTTCCTCACATGATGAACTACAACATTATATGTAGGGAGGAAATTGTGGGGCTCTCTAATGCCCCCTGTTTTACGCCCGCGGGGCATTGGAAAAAATCTGACGTCGGTGTGAAGCATGCTTCAACGTTTGCATACATTGCTTACAACATGTTTAAGAATTTAGTGGAAAGACCTGAGTTCGCAAGCTTCTTCCAGAGTTGTGTCCTATCAACAGAATCGAAGGCCTTCTCGAAGTCGACGAAGGCAGCATATGATTTTCCCCTTCCTTCGCCATGGACGTGTTTGAGGACCATACAGTAGAGGGTAAGGATATGGTCAATGATAGAATACTGCGTTCTGAAGCCTGCCTGTTCCAGACATAATTTGTCATCTTCCATCCAACAACGCAGTCGGCGTGTCAGGATGGAAGCAAAAACCTTACTAAGTGTGCAAAGTAATGAGATCCCTGTGTAGTTATTCGGATCCAGGAGATTGTCCTTCATGTACAAACGACCACTACCGACCGGGGCCATTCAGGAGGGAAGTAGTGGGAGCCAGGAAGCGTATCGAATAAAATCGTTAGAAAAGGAGCAATTATATCACCGCAGACTTTGTAGCATTCGCCTGGAATTTTATCTATCCCTGCCGATTTCCGTGACTTTATTCTGCGAAGAGTGGTCTTTACTTTCTCCAACCAAAGACACTATCTAATAGAGAGTGTCTTTGCTCCAACGCAATGGGCTCATCTAGAATTGAGTTCGTTACAATAGTTACGGGTGTTCGGGAATCTGTGAGTATACTGGTCAATGCGAGCTTTTCATCATCATTGTTCAAATAAAGTTTTTCAATGTGATCTTTCCAGGTGGTCAATTTGATATCATCGTTACCAAAATACTTTTGTGTTGCGTTTCTCACTTGTGTCCAAAAAGTGCTAGCATGTTTAATGCTGGTTAAATAAAATGACTTCTTTTCTTAGCCCGGATTAAGCTTTTGTAAATTTTTCTATCAGCTAAATAGTTTTCTTTATGCACTGAACATCTCATTTTTCTATATTGGAAAAGGGATCTGAGAGAGAGAGAGATAGAGAGAGAGAGAGAGAGAGAGAGAGAGAGAGAGAGAAAGAGAGAGAGAGAGAGAAAGAGAGAGAGAGAGAAAGAGAGAGAGAGAGAGAGATAGAGAGAGATAGAGAGAGAGAGAGCAAGAAAGAAAATCTGAATCTATATTTTCGGCCGACAACCAATCACATTTAGAATAGTACAAACATGTAAAATCGTAATGAGATGCAGATACACAAAGTGGTAAAGCAGTTCAAACTTTACAGTGATCGAAACAAATGTTTAGAATATAATTTAAGCAGAACTAAAGATGATCCACACAGTAAAACAGTTCAAATTAATACAGTGATAACAAAAGTAGAGTGCATCAAGTGAACATCCAGCAATAATGTTGACGATTATCTAGGAAAATAGTTTAAAGCACCGACACCGAATACAGTTACAGTGAAGTTCCTTACAGGCAATCACTTGTTTCATTTACATGTCACGGGAAGGATTGCGTAGAAAGTCTTTTGGTATTTTGTTTTATTGCGAAGCTTAAAACTATTGTATAAAAACATAGAAACATCGCGCGTTTTGTACATCGCTTCCATTTAACAACTGGTTTACATCCTTATGTCTATTCTTTTGCAATTTTTGCTACACGTTTTCCTCTTGTGTCTGAGCTCATAGGACAACTTAAAATGTATTCATTCTCAATATCGTCACAGAAAGGACATCTTTCACTCCGATCCAGCTTTACTCTGGGTCGTGCATCGATTTTTAACTCACTATCACCAAGCCTGAAGCGCATAAAACAGTCGCTAAATTTTTTCTTGTTGCTTTAGTTAAGATAACTTTCTCACGTAAACGTGTTTTAAAATGATCGATACCAGGCAAATCTTTCACTGCCATTTATCTTGGCTGTCCACTCCTGTCGAAAACAGTCTCGTAACCTTTGCTTCAGGATTCGAAGGAAACCTTTAACATTTTTGTACCAGAATTTCCCGCAACACATCTGAATCCGTAGCGTGATAGACAAATATTTCCTCACCAATCTCACCCAGTCATATTCTTCTCATACTTTATTGTCGATCATCATGAGGTAAGCTAAGCTGAGCAAGAGAGAGAGAGAGAGAGAGAGAGAGAGAGAGAGAGAGAGAGAGAGAGAGAGAGAGAGAGAGAGATTCATCATAGTAATGCACCAACGGACCTCTACATTACTGGATAAATCTCAAGGCCTTAGCTAACATTAACAACTGAGTCAGCAGGGGCGGATCAGTTCATTTTTTTGGGGGTGGGTGGGTTTCCAAACTTTTTTAAGAGGGGGGTGGGTGTTCAAGTGCTTGCTCAACCGTAACGTGACAGCGGGGGGGGGGGGGGGGGCCTATAAGGGCGCGCGGAGCTCAACCGAAACGTGAAAGCGGGGGGGGGGGGGGGGGGGGGGGGGGGGAGGGGGGAGGAAGGTTGTGACTGCAAAATGCTCCAATCTGGCGCATTCTGATGGTCATCATTACCAGTTTCAGGCAGCAGATTTTGTTACTGAATATATATTCTGTAAACCCGAGTCAGTAGTATTGACTCTGGCACAGTTCGCAAAGAATGCGTAATAGGCTTGACCCTTGGCATTACAGCCTTGCGCCAAATATAGTTCGTTCTGATACTATTTTTCTCTCCACTTTTTACAGAAAGCATTCAGATGTAAAAACTTGGTTCCATTTCAACACAAACATTTTATTGTATCGAATAAACGCTTGTTTGTTGTCTTAACAAGAGTAAGTTAAGAGTTTTGTGCGAAATAGTCTTAGAACTACTTTAACGGCGTATGTCAGGGAGCACATCGGCTATCCCACAAGCCTCTCGTGTGACCTCCGCTTGCATAAATTGGCCAAAAACCTTCCATCACGTGATGTGAACTGTGCTAGAGATACTTGTGCCAGTAGGCGAAATCTCTAGTTTACTAGAATGGGTTAATACAACACATCAGACGCAGATCGATTCATTCAGATCTCTGCAGTCCTACTTTTATAGACACCCTGTCCTGTGGTAACAATTCACAGGCGCGGTACACGGATGTAGTTGGGGGATGACGGGAACAGTAGCCATGAAAAACGCTCGAAAACACTCGTCGTCAATGTTAAGAGCAACTTAGTAAATACGTTTCTGTCCCTGAGAAATTCCTGTGCAAATATGTCTTCCTTTGGGTGAGAAAGAGTTATTAGAGAATGAGGAAAGTTCTGAGCGGGTGAGGGAAGCTTGGAATGCAGGGGCGCGTTGCTTACGCAAGTATCCTGCAAGAATCTTGACAAGAACGTTGCTCACAGCGTCTCGTTCACAAGGAGGCACTCGCTCCCAAGGTGGTTCGCCGCGTCCAGCCGCAGAGGCCCGGATGACCTAAAATGGCGGATACCGTGCCAAATGGGTTGTCGTTCATAGACGACAGTGCCTGTAAGGGTGTAAGTCGCTATAAAAAAACCACACCTTTACCTTTACCTTTAACGTGCTTCTCACTGTCCGAGAATGGAAAAGTGTACGTACACGGAAGTGTTAGCTGTTCAATAGTATTTTTGTACATATGTATTTTGAGATGTATGTGTACATGAGTAGGTTATTTCTGGACACTGTTGAACTTATTTTTAATCGTTGTAAAAATGATCCACTTTCTGAATTATGTCCTTTGAATTGATCTGGAGTGTAAGGCCGGAGACGGGTTCACCGGGGTTAATCTAAAAATAGCAGCAGTCACGTGTGACCCTCCATCTTTGAAGGATAAAATCTGGCATGTATATAGTAGAAGAGTGTGTGTCCGTACTTTTTTAGGAATAAAAATCGGTAGATAAGGGTAAACAGTTGCATCAAACCAATGACATAGATCGCACCCATGAGCTCGTGAGCTGTCGATCACTGATCGTAGCAAAGTGTACATTCTGATCAAAGTAAGATTTTATGTATGATGTAAAGCTCTTATGAAATTTGACAAAGGTCTGTAGTTCTGGATTGAATAGACGGTTTCTTTTGCCTGACGAGGAGAGACGGAAGAATCAGATCCGTGCAGTTGGTGTGAGATGATTTGGCTGTGACTAGCGATCGCCGTCCTGTCTCTGCAAATGGCGCTGAATTTGAAACAGCTATCGGCTAAGCGAATGTAGTCGCGAATAGGCTCTGCTGATTGAAGAACGTACCTGTGACTCCAGCTGCAGACAGGTTTCGTCATTCATCACACTATGACTGTGCACGTCTGCCAGCTACGGCGTGGGGACACTCCCCTCGATCTGAGTTTGTTTACAAATCGTTTTCGGGTCTATGTACAAATCATTAAAGTAAAACTTATCCACAATCAATATTCTCGATGATTCATAGTTGTAATCAAACTGTCTCAATGGTTTTATGCAATTTTAAAAACAATTATCGGCCGATCTTTATTTCTCAAAAAACACGGACACATAGGCCTACTCTTCCACTATATGCATTCCAGTTTTTATCCTTCAAAGATGGCGGCTATTATGATTTTTCGCCTGGCACATCCGGAAGTGACGACAATGCATCTCCGACCATCGAGGTACACCATTTTCGACAGAATTGTCTACAGTTGAATTCGGGTTGCTTTCTTCTCTTTGAAAAAGTTCCCGTGCCATTCGATATGTCATCGCGGTATGTTCTATCAAGTGCAAAACGGCTGTAATGCCTGTGTCGTCAGTCATGTCGTCGATCAGCAACTTCTTCACCGACTCTCGCGCCAGGAAGCAGCCAAGTTCTCTCGGGCTTTCGCCTTGCCAATTGAGGATTGGCCGTTTCTTATACGTCTTTCGATGCTTGACTCGCCCTCGCCTTGCTCAGGGGAAACTAACTACCTAGGGTAAGCAACGCACCCCAGAGTTGAAGACATAAAGGATCTTTGCTTGTACGTCTTTCATTGCAACTTGAGAATGGCATCTTTTCAATGGCTCAAACCAGCCTCGACAGGCTTAATGCTTTGTGCGTTCCGCTTCAAAGCATCTGATAAACAGCTCCTCGTCCTTTGCTAATTTAAATGTAGGCCCGCATGGGTCTCGCGCAGCAGTGCACTTTTTTTTTTAATTTAAAAAAAAAATAATTTTTGGGGGGTCTACAGGGACTGCATGGACACAATTTTCCAATTCAAACAGGCTGACAGAGAGACAGTGACAGAAAGTAAGACACAAGCACGCGCAAACATGCACACGCACGCACGCGCGTGCACACACATATACACACACGTGGACGCAAATACACATACACATAACCCACACAAGCGCGCGCCCGCACACGCACACACATGCATACACGCTCACACAGACACACTCACTAACACATATGATTAACACACACACACACACACACACACACAACACACACTCACTCACACACTCACTTATAAAACAGACACACACACACACCACACACATATGATTAACACATACACGCACACACGCTGACATACACTTTATCACACAGTAATCCCCGCACAGGCGATCAAGGCTGAGTTCGCTTCGGATCTGTTCTCAAGGAAGCGAGAGTGACGACATCCAGTCACACAAACACCTTTAGAACAGCTCTGTTCAAGCCTCTCGTCGCCCCTTGCTTTCTGCCTGTGACTTCCTGCTTGGTGTACAAAGAACACACAGAGACAGCCCCTTCCAAAAGTTTTCGTTTCCATGCAGTGTCAAATTAATGTTATATGTTGCTTGGGTGAGTTCTTTCACAACCGGTTCTTATCAAAGCAACGAGTCCCAGCCACACTGCCACTCATGTGAATACGCACTGGTAGTAATTTTTTCGCCTCATATGTGCAAAGATCCCAATGGCGGCATGGAAAATAGATTGAGGGCAGGAATGAGAGAGAGATTGATTGATCGATTGATTGATTGATTGATTGATTGATTGATTGATTGATTGATTGATTGATTGATTGATTGATTGATTGATTGATTGATTGATTGATTGATTCTTTATTTATCAAGGATGAAATTTTAGGCATTTCTGCCTATCTTACAAATTGTCCTTACTCATAAAGAAATGAAAACATGGATAGATAAGAAAAAATACACAGTAGCTAATCTATGTACAACAGTTAGTAAGATGAAGAATATGATTAACAATGACAAAGATTTTAGTAGATGCCTTTGACAACTGTCAGCTCAGTGAGTCTTCAAGTTCAAGCAAATACGTGTTATATGTAAAGGCGACAACAGTGAGATCATCTAAATAGATAATCACGTATGGATGCTTTAAAAGACCTCATGGAAGTATTGTTCCTTAAGTGCAATGGGAGTGTATTCTATATCATAACACCTGAATATGTAATACCGCCTTTAAAAATGTCTTCTCTAGGTTGTGGTAGAATGAAAGTGTTACGAGATAGTGAATGGCTTGTATGGGGTCGAATGAAGAGATCAGTAAGATACTTCGGTGCTCATGAATGAGCAATTTTGTGCATAAGGATGCATTTATTGAGGACGAGGTGTTTTTGGAAGGGTAGTAAGCCAAGATTTCTGATCTTTTCATCCGTAGACAATGTTGAGTCGGAAATAATAAGTTTGGCAGCTCGTCTGTACATTGATTTAATCTTGTTCAAGTGCACTGTCATGGAGCCATCTCACACAACAGATGCAAAATTATAAAAACCGCTGGCGCTGAACCTCCAGGTTTTGGCACACACAAAAAATTGGGTTCAAACCCGCAATCTCTTGAGAAAAGAGGGGGGGGAAAACACACACAAAAACACAAAAAACAGGTCGGGTTCGAAAAAAGTTTCAGCGCGGATTCGAATCCGTTCACGCATGACCTAACGTTACAATTGTCCAGCGCTTTACCATCTGAGCCATTCATTTGGCAACTGACGTTACTACGTGTTTGTAAAGGAATTATAACGTTCTTTTCTGTAAACTCCCTCGCTTCATATTTTGCACTGTAAATTGTATAAAAATGGATGATAGTTCATAAAATTTGAGTGGTCTTGTACATTTTAGGATACTTAAGGTCTATTTCTGCCAAGTTTATTATCGATTCACTGCCATTAGGCCAAGCCAACAGACTACCAGTACCAAGTTGTTGCGCTTAAGTCAGGACAGACAGAACGAACGAACGAACTTTATTTTACAAGGGTAGTGAATTAGGCAGTATTGCCTTTCTTACTTACATTCAGCCCTTGAGGCAAAATATTCAAATGTGGTAAGAGAGAGAGAGAGAGAGAGAGAGAGAGAGAGAGAGAAAGAGAGATACAGAGAGAGAGACAGAGAGAGAGACAGAGACAGAGAGAGAGACAGAGAGAGAGGGTGGGAGGGGAGCTGGGAAAAGGGGAGGAAGGGAAGAGAGAATGAGAGTAAGATGGTGGGTGGGAGAGAGAGAGAGAGAGAGAGAGAGAGAGAGAGAGAGAGAGAGTGAGAGAGAGAGAGGGAGAGAGAGAGAGAGACACAGAGAGAGACACAGAGAGAGACACAGAGAGAGACAGAGAGAGAGACAGAGAGAGACAGAGAGACAGAGAGACAGAGAGAGAGAGTGAGAGAGAGAGAGAGGGGGGGGGGAAGCTGGGAAAAGGGGAGGAAGGGAAGAGAGAATGAGAGTAAGAGGGTGGGTGGGAGAGAGAGAGAGAGAGAGAGAGAGAGAGAGAGAGAGGGAGAGAGAGAGAGAGAGGGAGAGAGAGAGAGAGAGACAGAGAGAGAGATAGAGAGACAGAGAGAGAGTGAGAGAGAGAGGGGGGGGGAGGGAAGCTGGGAAAAGGAGAGGAAGGGAAGAGAGAATGAGAGTAAGAGGGTGGGTGGGAGAGAGAGAGAGAGAGAGAGAGGGAGGGAGAGAAAGAGGGGGGGAGGGGAGCTGGGAAAAGGGGAGGAAGGGAAGAGAGAATGAGAGTAAGAGGGTGGGTGGGAGAGAGATCGAGAGAGATCGAGAGAGAGAGAGAGACAGAGAGAGAGAGACAGAGAGACAGAGAGAGAGAGAGACAGAGAGAGAGTGAGAGTAGCCATAAGTACTGATCAAAAGATCAGATAAAGGCCTCGCAGCCTAAGACATCTGAGGACATATCTATCTATCTAAATTAATTCTCCTATAAACTGTCCTCGCAAATGACGTCACGTTATTGATGACGTCGCACATGTTGGAATTTCGCCATTCCTCCCCAGGTGTTTCGAAATTCTTCTGGCATATAGGATCGAAAATCTCCTCGCAAATGACGTCACTTTATTCGACGTCAAATGATAACGTCACAGAGTTTGCAAAATGGAGTCTGTTGAATCATTTTCATTAAAACACCAAAATGTAAAAAAGTCACTTTCTTTTCAAACCTCGATTCTGAAAATTTGATAATATTGAATGGGACCTAACTTCCAGTCAGTGTGCAAAATCTCAAGGAAATCCGTCCAGTAGTTTTTGAGATATAGGCCGTGGAGACGGGACAGACACACAGACACACACACACACAGACAGACTAATAAAGTCTGTAGGACCTCCAGTAAACCTGGAGGGAAAATGGGAATTTATGTGTGCGTGAAAAACATTGCGCAGGCATTGGTGTTGACAAAATGCCTCAGTTTAGAGACCAGGAAAATGTTCTTAGCAATAGTTGTGCATAAGGAATTGACATGTTGTTCCCAAGTTAGTTGTTCATCAACAATTATGCCTAGCACTCTGTGTTCTGAGACTTACTCAATGATTTCATTTTCTAGCATAAGGTTGATGGTTAAAGGTTATTGTTGACGTTTTTGTCTTATAGTTAGGATCATGCACTTGGTTGTTGAGGGGTATATAACCATTCTATTTGATGAAAACCATTTTTGTAAATCATCAAGAGTAACGTTCAGGGCGAATTGGATGGACTTTATGCCTCTGTCGCTTACGCTGATAATGGTGTCATCTGCAAACATAGGGTATTTGATACTTTTATTTGATATACTCAATGGTAGATCATTGACATACAAGCTGAAGAGCAATGGACCTAAAATTGAGCCTTGTGGAACCCCTGACTTTACGATTCGTCTCGAGGAATACAACCCGTTGACATAGACACATTGGCTTCTATGTGTCAAGTATGATCGGAAAAAGGAGACTGATGTTGGATTTTTCAAGTACATCGAGAATTTATCAAGGAGAATTTTGTAGTCAACTAGGTCAAATGCCTTTTTCAGGTCCAAGAAAATGGTACCAGACAGTTCTTGGTTGTTTATGGCTGATAGCCAGTCGTTCACTATGAAGGATAAAACAGTTAGGCAGGAGTGATGGGAACGAAAGCCGGATTGCAATTGATATAATAAGTCAAATTGGTCAAGATACGAGAAAATATGTTTGTGAACGTGTTTTTCTAGTGGTTTGGAGATAAGAGGCAAAATTGAGATGGTACGGTAATCATCGGGTACTGAAGCAGTCTTACCCTGCGTTCCGTTGCATTCTGCTTCATCTCTGCTATGATGAAGCAGGCTCAGGAGATTCAATTGGTCGGTTTCTTTAATTATTAAAAAAAACACGTTACCATTAAAAGTAGAGGGTTTTGGAGGCCCTGTTTGGATACATGAATCCCCTAAATAATTTCACATTCATTTATATCCCTCTTGATCGAATAGACAACTTCATAAAAGCATTAGGAACGAAAATCTATTAATAACAAAAGGGAGATAACCATCACCAGACATAGAGGAAGGCCAAGGGAATCCCTAAACGTGTGTCGTCTGCTAAGTTGTTACACTCATGGGTATAAATGCCGACGTTTACCACATATATCCAACCAAGACATAGAATCCACTCTGCCACGGTGATGAGAGCACGAAAACATTTATTTCTTCGAAATGTGACAGCAATCGGCACGTTTGCCACTTCCATGGTATATAAACTCCATGGTTCGAAGCATGTTTACCGTGCAAGTCCGTGGAGTGACTTCCATATCATTCTGTTTAGTATGAGCCAATCAAATGCGGCTACGAGTTCCGTAGTTTGATCGTTGCTAGGCACAGCAAGTGGCGCACTCTAGTGTGAAGCAGTTAGAGCGCCTTCTGAGACGCTCGAGCTGCTTCGCGACCTTGACTGGAAGTTGACCTCTGCCACTGGGTAAAACGTCACCAAAGATTGTGTATGAAATATTTTCGACCCTAATACTTTTATTAAGTCGTTTCTTCGATCAAGAATGATAAATTTGAGTGTGAAATACTATTGGGGATTCGTGTATTCAAAGAGGGCCTCCAAAACCGTGTACTTTTGATGATAATATGCTTTTAAAGTTATTAAATAAAACCAACCAATCAAAACTTTTGAGCCTGCTACATCGTAGCACAGATGCTCTCCTGTGCTGCTCTTCCTGTATTGCACTCCCTGTGATGTCCTCCCTGTGCTGCCCTCCCTGTGCTGCCCTCCCTGTGCTGCTCTAACTGTGCTGCCCTCCGTGTGTTGCCCTCCCTGTGCTGCTCTCCATGTGCTGCCCTCCCTATGCTGCCCTCTCTGTGCTGCCCTCTTTCTGCTACCCTCTCTGTGCTGCCCTCCCTGTGCTGCCCTCCCTGTGCTGCCCTCCCTGTGCTGCCCTCCCTGTGCTGCCCTCCCTGTGCTGCCCTCTATGTGCTGCCCTCTATGTGCTGCCCTCCCTGTGCTGCCCTCCCTGTGATACCCTCCCTGTGCTGCCCTCCCTGTGCTGCCCTCCCTGTGCTACTCTCCCTGTGCTGCCCTCCCTGTGCTGCCCTCCCTGTGCTGCCCTCCCTGTGCTGCCCTCTATGTACTGCCCTCTATGTGCTGCTCTTCCTGTGCTGCCCTCCCTGTGCTACCCTCTCTGTGCTGCCCTCCCTGTGCTGCCCTCCCTGTGCTGCCCTCCCTGTGCTGCCCTCCCTGTGCTGCTCTAACTGTGCTGCCCTCCCTGTGCTGCCCTCCCTGTGCTGCTCTTCCTGTGCTGCCCTCCATGTACTGCCCTCTATGTGCTGCTCTACCTGTGCTGCCCTCCTTGTACTGCCCTCTATGTGCTGCTCTTCCTGTGCTGCCCTCCATGTACTGCCCTCTATGTGCTGCTCTTCCTGAGCTGCCCTCCCTGTGATGCCCTCCCTGTGCTGCCCTCCCTGTGCTGCTCTTCCTGTGCTGCCATCCATGTACTGCCCTCTATGTGCTGCCCTCTCTGTGCTGCCCTTCCTGTGCTGCCCTCCCTGTGCTGCCCTCCCTGTGCTGCCCTCCCTGTGCTGTCCTCCCTGTGCTGCCCTTCCTGTGCTGCCCTCCCTGTGCTGCCCTCCCTGTGCTGCCCTCCCTGTGCTGCCCTCCCTGTGCTGCCCTCCCTGTGCTGCCCTCTCTGTGCTGCCCTCCCTGTGCTGTTCTCCCTGTGATACCCTCCCTGTGCTGCCCTCCCTGTGCTGCCCTCCCTGTGCTGCCCTCCCTGTGCTGCTCTTCCTGTGCTGCCCTCCCTGTGCTGCCCTCCCTGTGCTGCCTTCCTGTGCTGCCCTCCCTGTGCTGCCCTCTATGTGCTGCTCTTCCTGTGCTGCCCTCCCTGTGCTGCCCTCCCTGTGCTGCCCTCCCTGTGCTGCCTCCCTGTGCTGCCCTCCCTGTGCTGCCCTCCTGTGCTACCCTCCCTGTGCTGCCCTCCCTGTGCTGCCCTCCCTGTGCTGCCCTCTCTGTGCTGCCCTCTCTGTGCTGCCCTCCCTGTGCTACCCTCTATGTGCTGCCCTAACTGTGCTGCCCTCTCTGTGCTGCCCTCCCTGTGCTGCCCTCCCTGTGCTGCCCTCCTACCTGTGCTGCCCTCTATGTGCTGCCCTCCCTGTGCTGCCCTCCCTGTGCTGTCCTCCCTGTGCTGCCCTGCCTGTGCTGCCCTCTATGTTCTGCCCTCCCTGTGCTGCCCTCCCTGTGCTGTCCTCCCTGTGCTGCCCTCCCTGTGCTGCCCTCCCTGTGATACCCTCCCTGTGCTGCCCTCCCTGTGCTGCCCTCTATGTGCTGCTCTTCCTGTGCTGCCTTCCCTGTGCTACTCTCCCTGTGCTGCCCTCCCTGTACTGTCCTCCCTGTGCTGCTCTTTCTGTGCTGCCCTGCCTGTGCTGCCCTGCCTGTGCTACCCTCCCTGTGCTGCCCTAACTGTGCTGCTCTTTCTGTGCTGCCCTCCCTGTGCTGCCCTCCTGTGCTGCCCTACCTGTGCTGCCCTCCCTGTGCTGCCCTCCCTGTGCTGCCCTCCCTGTGCTGCCCTCCCTGTGATACCCTCCCTGTGCTGCCCTCCCTGTGCTGCCCTCCCTGTGCTGCCCTCCCTGTGCTGCCCTCCCTGTGCTGCTCTTCCTGTGCTGCCCTCCCTGTGCTGCCCTAACTGTGCTGCCCTCCCTGTGCTGCTCTCCCTGTGCTGCCCTCCCTGTGCTGCCCTCTAACTGTGCTGCTCTTCCTGTGCTGCCCTCCCTGTGCTGCTCTTCCTGTGCTGCCCTCCCTGTGCTGCCCTCCCTGTGCTGCTCTTCCTGTGCTGCCCTCCCTGTGCTGCCCTCCCTGTGCTGCTCTTCCTGTGCTGCCCTCCCTGTGCTGCCCTCTATGTGCTGCTCTTCCTGTGCTGCCCTCCCTGTGCTACTCTTCCTGTGCTGCCCTCCCTGTACTGCCCTCTCTGTGCTGCCCTCTCTGTGCTGCCCTCTATGTGCTGCTCTTCCTATGCTGCCCTCCCTGTGCTACTCTCCCTGTGCTGTCCTCCCTGTACTGCCCTCTATGTGCTGCCCTCTATGTGCTGCTCTTCCTGTGCTGCCCTCTCTGTGCTGTCCTCCCTGTACTGCCCTCTATGTGCTGCCCTCTATGTGCTGCTCTTCCTGTGCTGCTCTTCCTGTGCTGCCCTCCCTGTGCTGTCCTCCATGTACTGCCCTCATGTGCTGCCCTCTATGTGCTGCTCTTCCTGTGCTGCCCTCTCTGTGCTGCCCTCCCTGTGCTGCCCTCCCTGTGCTGTCCTCCCTGTGATACCCTCCCTGTGCTGCCCTCCCTGTGCTGCTCTCCCTGTGCTGCCCTCCCTGTGCTGCCCTCTCTGTGCTGCCCTCCCTGTGCTGCCCTCCCTGTGATGCCCTCCCTGTGCTGCCCTCCCTGTGCTGCTCCCTGTGCTGCCCTCCCTGTGCTGTCCTCCCTGTGATACCCTCCCTGTGCTGTTCTCCCTGTGCTGCCCTCCCTGTGCTACCCTCTCTGTGCTGCCCTCCCTGTGCTGTCCTCCCTGTGCTGCTCTCTCTCTGCTGCCCTCCCTGTGCTGCCCTCCCTGTGCTGCTCTCCCTGTGCTACTCTCCCTGTGCTGCCCTCCCTGTGCTGCCCTCTCTGTGCTACCCTCCCTGTGCTGCTCTCCCTGTGCTACTCTCCCTGTGCTGCCCTCCCTGTGATACCCTCCCTGTGCTGTCCTCCCTGTGCTGCCCTCCCTGTGATACCCTCCCTGTGCTGCCCTCTATGTGCTGCCCTCCCTGTGCTGCCCTCCCTGTGCTGCCCTCCCTGTGCTGCCCTCCATGTACTGCCCTCTATGTACTGCCCTCTATGTGCTGCCCTCCCTGTGCTGCCCTCCCTGTGCTGCCCTCCCTGTGCTGCCCTCCATGTACTGCCCTCTATGTGCTGCCCTCCCTGTGCTGCCCTCGCTGTGCTGCCCTCCCTGTGCTGCCCTAACTGTGCTGCCCTCTATGTGCTGCCCTCTATGACCTGCGCTTCCTGTGGTGCCCTCCCTGTGCTGCCCTCCCTGTGCTGCCCTCCCTGTGCTGCCCTCCCTGTGCTGCCCTCCCTGTGCTGCTCTTCCTGTGCTGCTCTCCCTGTGCTGCTCTCCCTGTGCTGCTCTACCTGTGCTGCCCTCCCTGTGCTGCCCTCTCTGTGCTGCCCTCCCTGTGCTGCCCTCCCTGTGCTGCCCTCCCTGTGCTGCCCTCCCTGTGCTACTCTCCCTGTGCTGCCATCCCTGTGCTGCTCTTCCTGTGCTGCCATCCCTGCGCTGCCCTCTCTGTGCTGCCCTCTCTGTGCTGCCCTGCCTGTACTGCCCTCTCTGTGCAGCCCTCCCTGTGCTGTTCTAACTGTGCTGCCCTCCCTGTGTTGCCCTCCCTGTGCTGCCCTCTCTGTGCTGCCCTCCCTGAGCTGCTCTCTATGTGCTGCCCTCCCTGTGCTACCCTCCCTGTGCTGCCCTCCCTGTGCTGCTCTCCCTGTGCTGATCTCTCTGTGCTGCTTTCTCTGTGCTGCCCTCCCTTTGCTGTTCTCCCTGTGCTGCCCTCCCTGTGCTGCTCCCCCTGTGCTGCACTCCCTGTGCTGCCCTGCCTGTACTACACTCTCTGTGCTGCTTTAACTGTGCTGCCCTCCCTGTGCTACCCTCTCTGTGCTACCCTCCCTGTGCTACCCTCTCTGTGCTGCTCTTCCTGTGCTGCCCTGCCTGTGCTGCCCTGCCTGTGCTGCCCTGCCTGTGCAGCCCTCCCTGTGCTGCCCTGCCTGTGCTGCCCTGCCTGTGCTGCCCTGCCTGTGCTGCCCTCCCTGTGCTGCCCTCCCTGTGCTGCCCTGCCTGTGCTGCCCTCCCTGTGCTGCCCTGCCTGTGCTGCCCTCCCTGTGCTGCCCTGCCTGTGCTGCCCTGCCTGTGCTGCCCTGCCTGTGCTACCCTCCCTGTGCTGCCCTGCCTGTGCTGCCCTGCCTGTGATACCCTCCCTGTGCTGCCCTGCCTGTGATACCCTCCCTGTGCTGCCCTGCCTGTGCTGCCCTGCCTGTGCTACCCTCTCTGTGCTGCCCTGCCTGTGATACCCTCCCTGTGCTGCCCTGCCTGTGCTGCCCTGCCTGTGATACCCTCCCTGTGCTGCCCTGCCTGTGCTGCCCTGCCTGTGCTACCCTCCCTGTGCTGCCCTCCCTGTGCTGCCCTTCCTGTGCTGCCCTCCCTGTGCTGCCCTCCCTGTGCTGCCTCCCTGTGCTGCCCTCCCTGTGCTGCCCTCCCTGTGCTGCCCTCCTGTGCTGCCCTCCCTGTGCTGCCCTCCTGTGCTGCCCTCCCTGTGCTGCCCTGCCTGTGCTGCCCTCTTTGTGCTGCTCTTCCTGTGCTGCCCTGCCTGTGCTGCCCTCCTGTGCTGCCCTCCCTGTGCTGCCCTCTTTGTGCTGCTCTTCCTGTGCTGCCCTCCCTGTGCTGCCCTCCCTGTGCTGCTCTTTCTGTGCTGCCCTCCCTGTGCTGCCCTCCCTGTGCTGCTCTGCCTGTGCTGCCCTGCCTGTGCTGCCCTGCCTGTGCTACCCTCCCTGTGCTGCCCTCTCTGTGCTGCCCTCTGTGCTGCTCTCCTGTGCTGCCCTTCCTGTGCTGCCTGCCTGTGCTGCCCTCCTGTGCTGCCCTCTCTGTGCTGCCCTCCTGTGCTGCCCTGCCTGTGCTGCCTGCCTGTGCTGCCCTGCCTGTGCTGCCTCCTGTGCTGCCCTGCCTGTGCTGCCCTGCCTGTGCTGCCCTCCCTGTGCTGCACCCCTGCCTGTGCTGCCCTGCCTGTGCTGCCTCTCCTGTGCTGCCTCCCTGTGCTGCCCTCCTGTGCTGCCTCCTGTGCTGCCCTGCCTGTGCTGCCTGCCTGTGCTGCCTCCCTGTGCTGCCCTGCCTGTGCTGCCTCCTGTGCTGCCTGCCTGTGCTGCCCTGCCTGTGCTGCCTCCTGTGCTGCCCTGCCTGTGCTGCCCTCCTGTGCTGCCCTGCCTGTGCTGCCCTGCCTGTGCTGCCCTCACTGTGCTGCCCTCCTGTGCTGCCCTGCCTGTGCTGCCCTGCCTGTGCTGCCCTGCCTGTGCTGCCCTGCCTGTGCTGCCCTGCCTGTGCTGCCCTGCCTGTGCTGCCCTGCCTGTGCTGCCTTCCTGTGCTGCCCTGCCTGTGCTGCCTGCCTGAGCTGCCCTGCCTGTGCTGCCCTGCCTGTGCTGCCCTGCCTGTGCTGCCTGCCTGTGCTGCCCTGCCTGTGCTGCCTGCCTGTGCTGCCCTGCCTGTGCTGCCTTGCCTGTGCTGCCTGCCTGTGCTGCCTTCCTGTGCTGCCTGCCTGTGCTGCCTGCCTGTGCTGCCTGCCTGTGCTGCCTTCCTGTGCTGCCCTGCCTGTGCTGCCTGCCTGTGCTGCCCTGCCTGTGCTGCCCTGCCTGTGCTGCCCTGCCTGTGCTGCCTTCCTGTGCTGCCTGCCTGTGCTGCCTGCCTGTGCTGCCTGCCTGTGCTGCCTGCTGTGCTGCCCTGTGCTGCCTATGCTGCCTGTGCTGCCTGTGCTGCCTGTGCTGCCTATGCTGCCTGTGCTGCCTATGCTGCCTGTGCTGCCTATGCTGCCTGTGCTGCCTGTGCTGCCTGTGCTGCCTATGCTGCCTGTGCTGCCTGTGCTGCCTATGCTGCCTGTGCTGCCTGTGCTGCCTTGCCTGTGCTGCCCTGTCTGTGCTGCCCTGCCTGTGCTGCCCTGCCTGTGCTGCCTGCCTGTGCTGCCTGCTGTGCTGCCTTGCCTGTGCTGCCCTGCCTGTGCTGCCTTGCCTGTGCTGCCCTGCCTGTGCTGCCTGCCTGTGCTGCCTGCCTGTGCTGCCTTGCCTGTGCTGCCTGCCTGTGCTGCCTTGCCTGTGCTGCCCTGCCTGTGCTGCCTTGCCTGTGCTGCCCTGCCTGTGCTGCCTGCCTGTGCTGCCTGCCTGTGCTGCCTGCCTGTGCTGCCTGCCTGTGCTGCCCTGCCTGTGCTGCCCTGCCTGTGCTGCCTTGCCTGTGCTGCCCTGCCTGTGCTGCCCTGCCTGTGCTGCCTGCCTGTGCTGCCCTGCCTGTGCTGCCCTGCCTGTGCTGCCTGCCTGTGCTGCCTGGCTGTGCTGCCCTGGCTGTGCTGCCTGCCTGTGCTGCCCTGGCTGTGCTGCCTTGCCGGTACCTCCCTGGCTGTGCTGCCCTGTCTGTGCTGCCTTGCCTGTGCTGCCCTGCCTGTGCTGCCCTGCCTGTGCTGCCTTGCCTGTGCTGCCCTGCCTGTGCTGCCTTGCCTGTGCTGCCCTGTCTGTGCTGCCTTGCCTGTGCTGCCCTGGCTGTGCTGCCCTGATTGTGATGCCCTGTCTGTGCTGCTCTGGCTGTGCTGCCCTGTCTGTGCTGCCCTGCCTGTGCTGCCCTGCCTGTGCTGCCTTGCCTGTGCTGCCTTGTCTGTGCTGCCTTGCCTGTGCTGCCTTGTCTGTGCTGCCCTGTCTGTGCTGCCCTGGCTGTGCTGCCTTGCCTGTGCTGCCCTGCCTGTGCTGCCCTGCCTGTGCTGCCCTGCCTGTGCTGCCCTGGCTGTGCTGCCCTGCCTGTGCTGCCCTGGCTGTGCTGCCCTGCCTGTGCTGCCCTGCCTGTGCTGCCCTGCCTGTGCTGCCTTGCCTGTGCTGCCCTGCCTGTGCTGCCTTGCCTGTGCTGCCTGCCTGTGCTGCCTTGTCTGTGCTGCCTGCCTGTGCTGCCCTGCCTGTGCTGCCTTGCCTGTGCTGCCTTGCCTGTGCTGCCTTGCCTGTGCTGCCTTGCCTGTGCTGCCTTGCCTGTGCTGCCCTGCCTGTGCTGCCTTGCCTGTGCTGCCTTGCCTGTGCTGCCCTGGCTGTGCTGCCTATGCTGCCTGTGCTGCCTCTGCTGTGCTGCCTTGCCTGTGCTGCCCTGCTGTGCTGCCTTGCCTGTGCTGCCTGCCTGTGCTGCCCTGCTGTGCTGCCTTGCCTGTGCTGCCCTGCTGTGCTGCCTGCCTGTGCTGCCCTGTCTGTGCTGCCTGCCTGTGCTGCCTTGCCTGTGCTGCCCTGCCTGTGCTGCCTGCCTGTGCTGCCTTGCCTGTGCTGCCCTGCTGTGCTGCCTTGCCTGTGCTGCCCTGCCTGTGCTGCCTGCTGTGCTGCCCTGCTGTGCTGCCTGTCTGTGCTGCCTTGCCTGTGCTGCCTTGCCTGTGCTGCCTTGCCTGTGCTGCCTTGCCTGTGCTGCCCTGGCTGTGCTGCCCTGTCTGTGCTGCCCTGTGCTGTGCTGTGCTGCTCTGGCTGTGCTGCCCTGTCTGTGCTGCCCTGTCTGTGCTGCCCTGCCTGTGCTGCCTGCTGTGCTGCCCTGGCCTGTGCTGCCTTGCCTGTGCTGCCCTGCCTGTGCTGCCCTGGCTGTGCTGCCTTGCCTGTGCTGCCTTGCCTGTGCTGCCTTGCCTGTGCTGCCTTGCCTGTGCTGCCTTGCCTGTGCTGCCTTGCCTGTGCTGCCTTGCCTGTGCTGCCTGACTGTGCTGCCTTGCCTGTGCTGCCTGTCTGTGCTGCCTGTCTGTGCTGGCTGTCTGTGCTGCCTGTCTGTGCTGGCTGTCTGTGCTGCCTGTCTGTGCTGCCTGTCTGTGCTGCCTTGTCTGTGCTGCCCTGCTGTGCTGCCTTGTCTGTGCTGCCTTGCCTGTGCTGCCTGCTGTGCTGCCTTGCCTGTGCTGCCTGGCTGTGCTGCCTTGCTGTGCTGCCTTGTCTGTGCTGCCTGGCTGTGCTGCCTTGCTGTGCTGCCTTGTCTGTGCTGCCTGCCTGTGCTGCCTTGCTGTGCTGCCTTGCCTGTGCTGCCTGCCTGTGCTGCCTTGTCTGTGCTGCCTTGTCTGTGCTGCCTTGCCTGTGCTGCCTTGCCTGTGCTGCCTTGTCTGTGCTGCCTTGCCTGAGCTGCCTGTCTGTGCTGCCTTGCCTGTGCTGCCTGGCTGTGCTGCCTTGTCTGTGCTGCACTGGCTGTGCTGCCCTGTCTGTGCTGCCCTGGCTGTGCTGCACCTGGCTGTGCTGCCTGTCTGTACTGCCCTGGCTGTGCTGCCCTGGCTGTGCTGCCTTGTCTGTGCTGCCTTGCTGTGCTGCCTTGTCTGTGCTGCCCTGGCTGTGCTGCTCTGGCTGTGCTGCCCTGTCTGTGCTGCCCTGCCTGTGCTGCTCTGGCTGTGCTGCCTTGTCTGTACTGCCCTGGCTGTGCTGCCTTGTCTGTGCTGCCCTGGCTGTGCTGCCTTGCCTGTGCTGCCTTGTCTGTGCTGCCTTGCCTGTGCTGCCCTGGCTGTGCTGCCTTGCCTGTGCTGCCCTGGCTGTGCTGCCTTGTCTGTGCTGCCCTGGCTGTGCTGCCCTGTCTGTGCTGCCTTGCCTGTGCTGCCCTGGCTGTGCTGCCTTGTCTGTGCTGCCTTGCCTGTGCTGCCTGGCTGTGCTGCCTTGCCTGTGCTGCCTTGCCTGTGCTGCCTTGCCTGCGCGGCCTTGCCTGTGCTGCCCTTGCTGCGCTGCCTTGCCTGTGCTGCCCTGCCAGTGCGGCCTTGGCTGTGCTGCCTGGCTGTGCTGCCTGTCTGTGCTGCCTTGCCTGTGCTGCCCTGGCTGTGCTGCCCTGGCTGTGCTGCCTTGCCTGTGCTGCCCTGGCTGTGCTGCCCTGTCTGTGCTGCCTTGGCTGTGCTGCCCTGCCTGTGCTGCCTTGCCTGTGCTGCCTTGCCTGTGCTGCCCTGTCTGTGCTGCCCTGGCTGTGCTGCCTTGCCTGTGCTGCCTTGCCTGTGCTGCCCTGCCTGTGCTGCCTTGCCTGTGCTGCCTTGCCTGTGCTGCCCTGGCTGTGCTGCCCTGCCTGTGCTGCCCTGGCTGTGCTGCCTGGCTGTGCTGCCTGGCTGTGCTGCCCTGGCTGTGCTGCCTTGCCTGTGCTGCCCTGGCTGTGCTGCCTTGCCTGTGCTGCCCTGGCTGTGCTGCCTTGCCTGTGCTGCCTTGCCTGTGCTGCCTTGCCTGTGCTGCCCTGGCTGTGCTGCCTTGCCTGTGCTGCCCTGGCTGTGCTGCCTTGGCTGTGCTGCCCTGGCTGTGCTGCCCTGCCTGTGCTGCCTTGCCTGTGCTGTCCTGGCTGTGCTGCCCTGGCTGTGCTGCCCTGGCTGTGCTGCCCTGTCTGTGCTGCCCTGGCTGTGCTGCCCTGGCTGTGCTGCCCTGGCTGTGCTGCCCTGGCTGTGCTGCCTTGCCTGTGCTGCCCTGGCTGTGCTGCCTTGCCTGTGCTGCCTTGGCTGTGCTGCCCTGTCTGTGC
>JAWQFJ010000653.1:67500-87500 GCA_034096865.1 Theodoxus fluviatilis
ATCCAGTTAAATTTACAAGGGTCGTCTCCCTTAACGTGGGGGAGAAGAGAGTTAAACCCCTTGCTCGATGATGCTACTGTAGCAAGCCCTTAGCAACAACCACTGGGCTAGAGCGGCAGTCCACAGCAATGTATCTGTCCGATACCTACTGCTGGTGGAGTCACGAAGAGCATTGGTCAAGAAAGTCTGTTCAAAGTTCCAAGTGCACTCTCCAACCACTCTGCAGTCCCGCCGCCGTCCATTTTGGATGGACTTCCATCTTAGCGCTGAGAGAGAATGAAACCAGTCCATGTGACACATTACTGTAATAAAGGAACGGCATTCTTACATATCATGGCATTCGTTTGTCGAACTATTGTGGGATTCGCACAGGATTTGTTCTCCCCTACCCTTTTCATTACATGCCAAATAACCTTTGCGTTTTCATTTCTGAGCGAAAGGCGGGCAAGATAAATGTTCAACGTGTAATGTGAACTTTTTAGATGTTCATCTTGCGTATCGCCTTTCGGTAGTGGAGTCTTCACAGATATTTTGGCGGTCTGGAAATCAGGGTTAAATAGCCTCGACATGAGCACTTAGATATTTGTCTCTGCTTGTACACTAAGATTACCATCTAGTCTTTGTCGCAGTTTCGCGTTCCCCATACGACAGGTTGTCATATCACACTTGGCCTTTGTACGAAAAGTGATAGACACATTCAAATGATGATATCGCGGGGTCATCAGGGATTGCTCAGAGGCGGGTTTCACGGTGGAAGATCTATGAGCGTTTCATTAATGGACTGGATGCTCTACAAAGTTTATCTCCCTTTGTCTAAGAGTAAAGTCAAGCATGGATGTCAACCGCATACCACAGCTTTTGTCTGTAACGACTGTTTTGTTTTTTTAGTTGAAAGTAACATTTACTTTCGAGGTAGACAAGTTCGTTCCACGGGTAACAGGTTTTGTTCCGTATCAGTTATCGATGTTGTGTGGAGAGAGACACACGCTTATCACATAACTATTCCCAGGGAATACATTCGCGCGGTAAAATCATTTAACTTATTTTGATATGAGAAGCTACGGATTGTATTAGTGCTAACTCAATGTCGAGTTATCAAAATAAAACAAAACTGTTTTTATTATTGTGATTGCGCCGATTCAGACACTTGTCTCGCGGCCTGTTTGGACTTACATCTATGTTGACGAAGAAAGAACAACTGACAAGGAAGAAAACTGAAATTATTCTGGAGTATGTACCTTGGAAGTGACTTTCAGTAAGTGAAGACCAGTTTTACAAGCAAAACAGGTGCTGATAGCCACGACACTTTCCAAACGCGAAGAACACTTCCAAGGTAGAGTTGTTTTTGTAAGTAATCAGTGACACGGAAAGCTGCAATCTTGACATCAGTCGTCGTTTTATCGCTTATATTTAGAACTGCTGAGTATGGGAGAAATACCCACTTACCAGAGATGTATTGATGAATGTTTGACCCTTGCATTTTCACAAAACATGACCAGACACATAAAGGTTTGGAACTGTTACTGCCATTCGCTGTAGAAAGATAACGCTTTACCTAGAAGACTATTTACCGGAACACAGTTTTAAGTTCTACGCAATTTGAAGTTATGGAAAGGGGTATATCACTCCACAGAAGAGGATATAACGATGAAGATATCATGTGTCACTTCCTGAAGTCGTTGTGAACCGGGTACATTTACGTCAATGATATAATTTTGTAACAGTAGTTCATTTTGTAATTAACACTCTTCAACTCACTTGTCTGTAATAATTATCTAGGAGAATTATATATATTTGCCCTACCATTTAAACTTTGACAAAATGACCACTTTGAAACTTTACTAGGTAAAAACATCTACATTTACTTTATGTAAAGAAACCATTGTAACGTTGGAAGAAAGACTGGAAACAGTGCACATACGCACATGTTATGTCATTGCAAATACGCTGAACGAACCTCGAGTTTGTAGAAAATAAAAGTCACACCTCACCCTTCTAAAATAGAATACCTGAAAATATCCTTATAACGATATACGCAATGAATCCTACGACATTTTCCTAGAGATACAACAGTTTCAAAGTCAGTCCCCCAAAGCCACCGAGAGACTGGCAGGCTGGCTGTCGCGGGAAAAGATTCGGACAAACCGCATTGACCTAACATCCCACACACGGCGTGTAACTGAACGAGACTGCAAACCATCGACGTCGTAAAGTATTCGACGTCAAACAGATCTTTCAATATTTCTCCCCTCACGGCTGTGGAGAGGCTATAATTTCGTTTGCCCCCACGGTGTCTCATTTCTGCATCCACACGGAGCGGGACCCGCGTGTTTGGACAGGCGGGAGAGTGGAGAGCAATGAGAACATATTACTCAGACCCCCGAGGGATGTGCTATACTCCAGCACCAATTTCATTACCAAACCCATAAGGGTTGAGCACACATGCGCACCCCCAGGCACGAACGAAAACACCCCGGGGCGAAAGTGAGCGCGCACACGAGCGCATGCGTGTTTTTTTAGTGCACATGGTTGCATGAAACAGACAGCTAAATACAGAAAACATAGAACATGGCTAGTCGCAGTCATGCACCAGAAACGGAACACACACTTGCACTTACGAATCTTGCTCGCACACGCATTTACACGCATGTACGCATGTGAATATCACAGACACGCCAGAGGACAAGGGAGGACAGACTCACCAAAGGAAGAGAGACGAGTGGATGGACATATAAGTGTCAGATGGGTGGACACCAAGTGACAACAAGGGTGAAAAAGCGTGAGAACGACCACACAGATTGCGCAGAAATTACTTTGATGAGGGAAGTAGACTCTACGTATATTTGTAAGTTTGAGAGAGAGAGAGAGAGAGAGAGAGAGAGAGAGAGAAAGAGAGAGAGAGGGTTGAGAGACAGAACGAACAAACGAACGAACAAACGAACGAACGAAGAACTTTATTGCTTAGGCCCCCGGTCCTCTGCAAGGTGTACCTTGAGAGAGAGCGAGCAAGAGAGAGAGAGATAGAGATAGAGAGAGAGAGAGAGAGAAAGAGAGAGAGAAAGAAAGAGAGAGAGAGAAAGAGAGAGAGAGAGAAAAAAAGAAAGAGAGAGAGAGAGAAAGAGAGAGAGAAAAAAAGAAAGAGAGAGAGAGAGAGAAAAGAGAGAGAGAGAGAGAGAGAGAGAGAGAAAGAGAGAGAGAGAAAGAGAGAGAGAGAGGATGATAATGATGATGATGTTGCTGCTGCTGCTGCTGACAACGACGACGAAAATGACGATGATAATGCTAGTTGTTTTTAATTGTCAAGCAGCACATTATGTGTTTACTTATATATTACGCGGCTGATCAACTGGAAGATTAATGAGGAATTAGATGTTTGAAGTTTGCTTTAGATGATAACATGACGACATTGACGATGATGATAATGCTAGGTTTTTGTTTTTTAATTGTCAAGCAGCACAGTGTATATTCAATTAGATATATTACACGGCCGACCATTTGGAAGATTAATGAGGAATTAGATCTTCGAGGTTTTCTAGAAATAATCCATGATATTTACAATCACTTGCTGCCTCGTCACATCGTCGGTAATTTATATTTCAACCAAAGCAGAATTTCCTTGGAGGGGGGGGGGGGGAGGGGGGAGGGGGGAGGGGGGGAGGAGGGGGGAAGAGAACATTTCTTGTGAGTACAGAAACCCTGATTATCATTTCTTTGATCTCGAAGAGAAAATAAATCACTGTATCTCTTAATGTAGAGGACTGCTCGCTTATTTATCTCCAAACAAGAGAGGTCAAGAGCTAATGAGAGGTAATTATGCTTAATATAAAACTACTCAAGCGTAACTGCTAGGTACGTGGCCTGGAAACCTCTACTACACCAATGAGACATCGGAGACGCCATTCTTCCATTGTGGCGGGGAGGCAATGTGGGTGAAGATGCGAGAGACAATGGGGTGGCGGTCACAAGTGAGAGCGCAGCTGTCCTCCTGTCCCCAGCTCTATGTTCCCTGCCCCGGGCCCTCCAGTGGGGGCGGATTTGTCACGGCCACCGATGTAAGGTATGAGCAGATTCGCCTCGTGTGTGACGCCTGTGACGAAAACTCGCCACGACACGCCGTAATCACTCTCGTTACAACCTGGCCACGTGTTAAATAGTGGGGAAAGCTCACCCTGTCACTGAGGTAGGTCATCCACGTGTCACACGCAGGGGTCTCTGTGACGTCGGTCACGTCGTCACGATGATCGACGAGTTTGGGTTGCTGCTCCAGGAGAGATAAATTATATTGTGAAAAGTAAGTGGGTATATGTGAAAGCCGTGTCGTGTTGGGCGCGGTTAGTTATTTCAGACTGCACCGGTTCTATTCTTGGGTTCTTTATGCGTTTATTCTCAATGTGCATTTTCATTAGATCAACACATCGCGGGTATTTTCTTTATAATGCGAAATAAAAAAGTGTGCTATGTGTTTTTGTATATAAAAACCGCTGGCGCTGAACCTCCAGGTTTTGGCATAAAAAAGAAGACCGGGTTCGAACCTGCAACCTCTCGAGAAAAGTGGGGGAAAAAAACCTCACACACAAACACAAAAAACCAGGTCGGGTTCGAACCCACAACCTCTTGCAAAAAGAGAGAGAAAAAAGTTTCAGCGTAGAATCGAACCTGGTCATGCATGACCAAGAGACCAACGCTCTACCAATCATGTCATTGGAGATCTGGTTTGCCTGAGTTTTTGTAAAGCATTTATAGCGTTCGCAGCGACAACTTACAAGTGACCGTGAAATAGGAAGGTGTGAGATGAGATTTTACCCTGGGAGTAAACAAAATAAGTTTATTTCAGACCATTTACCTTTGCTGAAACTACTGTGTTCTGACAGCCATCTGGTTTGTAGCTTCGCACTTCTCGCACCTGTTCCGGTCAGTCTTTCCTGACGAGCAGTGAAGTGCTTGACAAGGCGCCTCTTTTATGTTGCGTGTTTTGTTTATTGCTTGCTATTTAATTAATTGTATTGTATTTAATTTTTCTTTATTTCAACTGTACAGTGTACGAGTGTTGGAATGCTTTGTATGAGTGTGGACTTTTTCATTGTAAACGCCATGAGCTTGCCTATTAGGGAAGGTATGTGCGTACAAATAGTCTGTATCATTATTATTATTATTATACACGGACGAAAGTTCTGTAAGCTCTCAAGCTTTTGAAGGCTGCAAAATTCTCGCACTTTTGCCCAGCACAAAATATTGTACAATCCTGGCGTGATTTATGTCCGGCAACTGGTTTTTGTCGACAGACCACAAACTGTTTTGTGTTTCATACGGATCTAACCCATCAACGTCAATAATCTTCTCGTATAAGCTTTCTTTTTTTTCTTTTTTCACAAGTGAAAAAGACTAAGCCTGGTCAGAAGACCAGTATCCGTCAGAGCGATACAAATGCAGCCAGAGAACCATCAGAATCGGCAACAGGCCCTGGACGCCTAAGAAGGCCGAAGAATCTACTCTACTCTACTCTACTCATTGTTTTGTGAAAGTAGGAAAAGATAACTCTGTTTGACTCGATCTGGCTATTCCGTCAATTGAAATCTCAGGGGGGGGGGGTGTGTTTCGAGTTTACGACCTACATAAATCGATTTCTTTTCAAACCTCGATTCTGAAAATTTGATACATTCAATCGGACCTAACTTGCAGTAAGTGTTCAAAATGTCAACGAAATCCGTCCAGTAGTTTTATAGAAATCAGCCGTTAAGTCGGGACAGAGAGGCAGACATGCAGATAAAATCACGTCACGCTATTGATGACGTCACACATTTTGCAATTTCGCCATTCCATCAATTGACTATTTAGGGACGTGGTTTCGAGTTTACGACCTTAAAAGACCACTTTCTTTTCAAACCTCGATTCTGAAAATTTGATACATTCAATCGGACCTAACTTCCAGTAAGTGTGCAAAATATCAAGGAAATCCGTCCATTAGTTTGTGAGATATCAGCCGTGAAGTCAGGACAGACAGACAGACAGATAAAGACTGTAGGACCTCCAGTAAACCTGGAGGGATAAAAACCGCTGGCGCTGAACCTCCAGGTTTTGGCATATATTTTTTTTAAAGATCGGGTTCGAACCCGCAACCTCTCGAGAAAAGAGGGGGAAAAACACACACACACACACACACACACACACACACACACACACACACACACACACACACACACACACACACACACACACACACACACAAACACACACACAAAAACACAAAAAACCACGTTGGGTTCGAACCCACAACCTCTCGAAAAAAAGAGAGAAAAAAAAGGTTTCAGCGCAGAATCGAACCTAGTCATGCATGACCAAGAGTTCAACGCTCTACCAACTGTGCCATTGGAGAACTATATGATTGAGTGTTTGTAAAGCAATTATAACGTTCTTTTCCGTAAACCCCCCTAGGTTGGTATTTTGCACTGTAAATTGTAGAAAATGGATGATAGTTCATGAAATTTGAGTGGTCTTGTACATTTTAGGATACTCAAGTTGGAGCGGCCGCGCAGGTGGACAATTTTGACTGTAAAACGGTATTTTTTAAGCAAAGGCGAATTTTTTTCTGGAGAGGATCAGGCTGCAAAATTCTCGCACTTTTGCCCAGCACAAAATATTGTACAATCCTGGCGTGGTTTATGTCCGGCAACTGGGTTTTGTTGACAGACCACGAACTGTTTGGTATTTCATACGGATTTAACCCACCAACGTCAATAATCTTCTCGTATTACCGCTTTTTTGCGTCTGCTGGTAGACGTTCAACATAAGAAGCCAATGTTTTGTGAAAGTAGGAAAAGATAACTCTGTTTGACTCGATGTCGAGTTGGCCGTTCCGTCAACTGATTTTGAGGGGGGAGGTTTTCGAGTTTACGACCTAAATAAATCAATATCTTTTCAAACCTCGATTCTGAAAATTTGATACTTTCAATCAGACCTAACTTCCAGTAAGTGTGCAAAATGTCAAGGAAATCCGTCCAGTAGTTTTATAGAAATCAGCCGTTAAGTCGGGACAGAGAGGCAGACATACAGATAAAACTCGTCACGTTATTGATGACGTCACACATTTTCCATTTCGCCATTCCATCAATTGACTATTTAGGGAGGTGCTTTCGAGTTTACGACCTTAGAAAACCACTTTCTTTTTAAGCCTCGATTCTGAAAATTTGATACTTTCAATCGGACCTAACTTCCAGTAAGTGTGCAAAATATCAAGGAAATCCGTCCATTAGTATGTGAGATATCAGCCGTTAAGTCGGGACAGACACACACACACACACACACACACACACACACACACACACACACACACACACACACACACACACACACACACACAGAGACAGATAAAGTCTGTAGGACCTCCAGTAAACCTGGAGGGATAAAGAAAGAAATATACACAATTGTTTAAAGTCGGCAAAGTCAAGATGTGATCGTAACCTCTCACCATTTGTTTTGAAGGTGTTACCTCTTCGCAGCATTTGAGCATTTGTTTTTTGTCTCCTCCCAAATCACGGTAGATAAAAAATAGCTGCAAATATGTAGATTGTGTAACTTATTTAAAACATTCTTTACTGTATTTAGTTGTTCATTCCAGTCTGAAGCGTCCTCTCCGTGCCTGTATGTGATGCGTGAAGAAGTCTTTGTGAAGAAATGAATGCAATTTTTCGTGTGCTGATTGGAGTAGAAACACACCCACGTACGCGAGCGCGCACGCACACGCACGCACACACACACACGTGCGCTCCCATCCCAGCCCGCGCGCGCATACACACACACACACACACGCGTGCGCGCGCGCATACACATATAAACACACATAAACACACACACACATAAACACACACACAGACACTCACACACACACACACACAAGCATACACACATAAACACACATAAACACACACACACACACACACACACACACACACACACACACACACACACACACACACACACACACACACACACACACACACACACACATGGCTCTTTCCCTGATTCAGATGAGTCTTCAGGACAAATACTTTTATGCTGTATCAATAAGTATCGAAGGACGATTGGATCAGTTTAAAATTATCTTTTCTGATGGTTCTTAATAACATTGTCTAAGCATTACAACTCAATACAAACATATTGTAAGCATGAATTAGGGCTGGTGAACCAAAAATGGCGACATGCTTGTGTCTTAAAATCAACGAAATATATAAGAGAGTATGCTGCTTACAAGTAGAACGTAGAAAAGAGGATTTCGGTCAATGTCCTGCAGATGTAAGACGCAATATTCGTCTGTGCTCACTTTTCATCTACTACTAATTTCACGCTAGGAAAAAAGGGGTAATTACACCTTCTGTTCAAGCTTTGTCCACGTCTGCTGCCCTGTTTTTTAATTCATGCTTCAAGGCACTAAGCAGGGGAGCCAGTTGAACAAAGGGGAAGTCACTCTGGCTGAATGTTGATCTCCATTGCACACCAATACAGGGACACCACTCAGTGCGGCGTCATGCTCGGAGACAGGGTGCTCCAGGCGCCAGCATTTTCCCTATTAACCCCTGGGCTAGTGGTCACACCGACCCCAGTCCTGGGCGCCGCCATCTACCCCCAACAGCCGTGAACACCACATACACACGTAGGACCCCCCCTGTTCCCAAGCCCATCGACAGCGCTACCCCCATAGACTCTTATTCTCTCTCTTCCATCTTATGACCCTGAACCACTACCAGTGTGTCTGCTTCTGTCTATGTATGTCTTTGATTCTGTTTCTTGGACCACGACTCTGTCTTGCTTCAACCCATTAACACTGTGTAGGTTTCAGTGTGTGTGTGTGTGTGTGTGTGTGTGTGTGTAAATGTGTGTGTGTGGGCGTGCGTGCGTGCGTGCGTGCGTGCGTGCGTGTGTGTGTAAATGTGTGTGTGCGTGTGTGTGCGTGCGTGCGTGCGTGTGTGTTTGTGTGTGTTTGTGTGTGTTTGTGTGTGCGTGTGTTGTGCATGCGTGCGTGCGTGCGTGCGTGTGTGTGTATGTGTGTGTGTGTGTGCGCGTGCATGTGTGTAAATGTGCATATGTGTGTAAATGTGCGTGAGCATGTGCTCGCGTGTGCGCGGGCGCGCGTGTGTGTGCGTGTGTGTGCGTGCGTGCGTGCGTGTGTGTTTGTGTGTGTTTGTGTGTGAGTGTGTTGTGCATGGTGCGTGCGTACGTGCGTGTGTGTGTATGCGTGTGTGTGTTTTGTGTGTGTGTGTGTGTGTGCGTGCATGTGTGTAAATGTGCATATGTGTGTAAATGTGCGTGAGCATGTGCTCGCGTGTGCGCGGGCGCGCGTGTGTGAATGAGAGACACTCATCATACATTCAAAAACGGACACAAACATTCTGCATCCTTTAAATTGTCGATCTTCGTTTACAAATGCTCATTGTTTTGCCCATCTAAAACGTTAAAAAACATTAATGTATTTATTGCAACCTTTTCAATACTCTGATCGCCTACGCTTGGATCTCAGTGCCTCTGATTCTAGTCTTATGTGATCTACATGACATTCATTTTCCTCCTCACCTTCCCGAAGAAAACAAATGCCAACCCCCCACACCCCCATCTACCCTCCCGACCCCCTGCCCTTCCCTGCCGCCACCCCCATTTTTCTCGCCCCTTGTCTGGTCGTCAAGCCTTTACCTGTCCGCTGACCCCTCACCTACCTGTAATTGGCGCCCTGTGAGCTTTGCATACTGCTTTCTGATCATGTGTGTGGTCCAGGGCCACCAGAAGTGGCGTTACCTGGCTCGTGGCGTTTCATACAGGTGGGAGTCATCCTTTGTCGTGTGTTCAGATGTTTCTGGGCCTGTGGCAGGGAAATGCTCGTCACACAAAACCATTGTCTTCCTTTTTGCAGGGTTGAGAGTGGTGAACGCGGGTAGATGTAATTGGAATGATTTTGAGAGTCAGTTTCCCCCCCCCCCCCAGTAATCAGAAACAAAAGTGAACTGATAAGGTGTATTTAGCAGTTCGTATGAAAGCATGGAAAAGGCGTTTACGATGTACAGAAAATGGCATTATCTATTTCTGTTTGTGGGATTAAAGATTGGATTTATAAAGTAAATAGTAATCCACAACGATTGTAATGAAGATTTCTATCTTATCTCAGAGCAATTAAATCACAGCAAAATCCAAACTAGGCACACAACAAGGTGATTCAGTGTGTTTCTGATTTTAGTCTCGTCCATAAAGTGCGTTCAAAGGTCACGACGAGACAGGAAGTGCCTCCAAGGTCAAGGATTAAAGCAAAAAAGTAATCCCAAAGTTACCATGTGTTGACTATTTTGCAGATTTGACCCACCTGCTTTTTTCAATTAAGTAGAAATGTACACGTGAAAAAGTGCATTCCTATATTTTGTGAAATGTCATATATATATGTTACAGTCAAATCCGGAAATCAGGCATTCTCCGAGAATGCCTGAAAGTTTAGGCATTCACGGTAAATCCCTGGTTTGATCAGGCAATTCCGGTAATGCCTGAAAATGTTCAGGCATTATCGGTGATTGACTGAAATAGGCTGTCAGGCATTATCGGAGAATGCCTACCGCTCACAATCTGAGTTTGGAATGGCTGGGGTTGTAATTGGTTTCACGCCTCTTTTGTACTCCTCTCTCTCTCTCTCTCTCTCTCTCTCTCTCTCTCTCTCTCTCTCTCTCTCTCTCTCTCTCTTAATTTGAAGGCATTCAATTAAAGAACATAATGATGAAATCAGTTAAATTTATTAATTCTAACAACTACAATGTACATTAAAACAGATCTTTCTGTCAACAATTCATTTGTTTCCACAAGTCAAGGATTGGTGACACCGACTGTTGCACTTCAGGCATTCAATTAAAGAACATAATGATGAAATCAGTTAAATTTATTAATTCTAACAACTACAATGTACATTAAAACAGATCTTTCTGTCAACAATTCATTTGTTTCCACAAGTCAAGGATTGGTGACACCGACTGTTGCACTTCAGTTTTGCTTTGAAGCATTTGCACCGATTGTTCTGGCATTTCTTTGCACCCGAACAGTTGCACTTGACGTATCCTTGTCCTCCGCTTTGGGAGCCCAGGGTGACTGCCTCTCGAAGACTTACGTGCTTAACACAGTTCATTTCACTCAAAGAGAACAATTTTTGTGGACACAGTTCGAACTCGTTTCTGGTGTAGGCTCCTTTTAAAATCCCATGCTTGGTCACCAGTGTGTAGTTGTCATTTTCACTCCTGTCAAGAATCACCCCCAGGATATTCCGCGGGTCTCCACGGCCTCTATCCACCAGGGGAATGGGTATAGCGACATTATCACCTCTCTGTCCATGACCGAGATCCAAGCGACTCCGCTTCACCATTCTTTCTGCTTGCTGGAGCTGACATACCCTGCTAGCTTGTCTGTGGTGGTGAATTTGTTTATATTGTCTGTCAAGCAATGCCACACTGTCATCAGTCACCAACTCCTTAGTACTGAGATTTGCATTTTGGATGTTGATAGTGTTACCCTGGGGTTCAGACCTAGTCAAACAATACGAAATTTTTTTATTAGAGAAAAAAGCAAACAATTAAAAAATGAGAAAAAAGAATAAATAAAAGAGAAAAAAGAATGTGAGGAAAAAAAGCGAGTGAGAGGGAGAAAAGAGAAAAGGCGAGAAGGATAGCGGTCAGATAGAAAGAGAAAAAGAAGATTGAGAGAAAAAGAAAGAGAATGAAACAGAAGAAAGAAAATTAAAAGGAGAGAGAGAGAACAGAGAGAAAGACAGAGAAACGAAACGAAATTTTTATTAAGTCAGGTTTATGTGATAAGCATATACATACTTTTTTCCACTCAGCCCTTTGTTTCTGTTGTGTTATTTACATGGTTTCAAAAAATAGAGGGGAATGCCTCGACGTTGCCAGCGTGATTTACGGGCGTTAAGGAAAATTGAAATTGAAATTGAAAAGCGTGTACAAGTCGTCACTTACCTTGCCTCGCCAGCATCGTGGACGTCAGCAGCATGGTGGACGTCATCAGCAACCACAGCGTCTGTACGATGGACGTCTGCAGCATCGTGGACGTCAGCAGCATGGTGGACGTCATCAGCAACCACAGCGTCTGTACGGTCAGGGGTCGCAACACAACGAATTTTGTAAGATGGTCTTGATAAACCATTATCCACTTGTATTGACCATCATCCATCGACTGAAAGTCAATCAGGTCAACTTGACACCTGGATGAAAAATCACTTGAAAGGATGGGTTTTACAACAACTCCTTTTGTTTTCTGTCGTTTTGTCTTCTCTTGGCATACCTTGCAGAAAGACTTGAAAAGTTCTACGCTTTCTCTGTGCACATTTGCAAATTTCTGTTCAAGTTCCTTTAGAACTCTGTCCCTTCCACCGTGTCCTGTGGCAAGATGAGCTGTTCTGATCACGTCGAATGTGTCTTCAATTGTCACATAGTAGATCGGGGTTTCAGCAGGTGACTCGTTTCTTTATCAGCTTGTCCATGTGCCCGCATCGAAGGATTTCATACCTGATTCAAAATCAAGAGATCACTATTTTATTACCTGTGTCTGCGCGTGTGTGCGTGTGAGTGCGTGCGTGCGTGTGTGTGTGCGTGCGTGTGTGTGTGTGTGTGTGTGTGTGTGTGTAAGTGTGTAAGAGAGAAGTGATAAAATTCTTTATACAAGGAGAACAAAATCGAAAATGGGAAAGAGAGAGAGAGAGAGAGAGAGAGAGAGAGAGAGAGAGAGAGAGAGACAGAGACAGAGACAGACAGACAGACAGACAGACAGACAGACAGACAGACAGACAGACAGACAGACAGACAGACACACATATTTGAGAGAGAGGGAGAGGGAGCAACGAGAGGGATATAGAGGAGTCTACTTACTTCGAAAACAGCTTGTACTGACGTGGAGTTTTCCGACTTTCGTTTTCCATCATCTCTTCAAGTATTTGAAAATATTTTGACTTTGGCATCAAGTGGTTTTCATTTTTGGCGTACTTTTGAAAGAGTAACTGATTAAATCGGACTTCCACCGATTCTGTTTCCTCCATTGCTACCCTCAACATTGAGAGCAACGTCACAATGGAACAAGCATTATACTGAAAGTGAACTCCAATCACTCCAAACTCAGCGAAAAGGGGAAAAAGTTAAAGAGACAATGAGAGAGAGACTCACATAAGAGAAACTCACAATAAATTAAGGCCGGTTATATAAAAACAAACTCTAATCACTCCGAACTCCGGGGGGAAAAAACAAAAAATTCATGCAAGACAGGCTATGTAAAAACAGACAAGGTCTCAGGTCACACATGGAAGAGAAACTCACTAATAATTCATGCAAGGCAGACTATGTAAAAGCAGACAAGGTCAGAACAACCCGTTTTGCCTAACAGTCAGGCAAAACGGGAAATTTGTACAAGTAGTTTTTAGGCATTTCCTGATAATGCCTGAAAATTTTCAGGCATTACCGGTATTGCCTGATCAAACCAGGGATTTACCGTGAATGCCTAAACTTTCAGGCATTCTCGGAGAATGCCTGATTTCCCGATTTGACTGTAACATATACACTATTTTAATACATTTTTCTTTCATTGACCTTGTATTGCGCATTGCAGGCAGGAGGATGTGAACAGTGTGTCACACCCATGACTTGTATGATATTAAACATTTTCAATATAACTTCATATGTATCATATCAAATTATCCAAACTCTGCATTTTGAACTGTTTGGGTCATCGGTCTGAATAAAGGCGGTAAAACCAACTCTCTCTCCCCCCCCTCTCTCTCTCTCTCTTTGTCTCTCTCTCTCTTTGTCTCTCTCTCTCTCTCTTTCTCTCTCTCTCTCTTTTTCTTTCTCTCTCTCTCTCTCTCTCTCTCTCTCTCTCTCTCTCTTGCCAGTTTAGAATGGGTATGAACAGGAGTGAATTATTTGTGCCTTGCTGAAATCGCCGCATTCAAAATTACTGGACAAGGCACTGATTCTCTTTGCAGTCTTCAATCTCAACTTTTGACCTGTGAACATCCGAGATAGATTGCGTCAGCTGTCCAAATTAGAAGCCAAATAAAAATCCCATGACATTAAAATGTACACTAGCTCTAAACAACATGCGTTTCAAAGAATGGACAAGTTTACAAAAAGCTGCAGAATTATTGGTAGCAAAAAGTAACAGGACAGTATATAACCCTTACACTACATGGACAAAGATAGTTTGGCCCAATTTTAAAATGATGATCCTATCTAAGATTTCTTGGATGGTCTTCATTCATAGCATAAAGAGTTCATTCATGACCCATTTCTTCAGAAGCTTGAGATTTGCTTACATTATTATTACAAAGTACAATGATACAAAAACTTCCAAATGGAACGTTTGATGAATTTTTTTTTAATTGAGGCATTAAGTCTGAATGCATCCTCCATCTACACCATCTGCACTAAATCCCTATTTCAAGGAACTAGGAAGTAAAACAGCAGGTACAAAAGTAGCATCCGTTGCACTGGGACTGCTAGTCAATGCAAAGACTAGAGACCAGTGCTCAAGCCCTCAGCCCTTTCTAATGCCGCCATCATGGAACATGACAAAAGGCTGTGGCCAACCTCTTGGGATTCACAATCCATTGAAGCAACTTTCACAAGAAAAGTGGAGAGGATGAGAAAAGCTTGAGGGGATGAAATCATGGGTGGACAATCTGTGGAGAACACCTCTGCCACTTTAGAGGAAGGTGTTGCCATGACATGATCAAGAGGAGACTATTGCCACCATACAAGAGCAAACCTCCACTTTGGCACATTCTCATTCATTCCTAGCATAGATCCATTATGAATAAATACATACAACACAGAATACTCGTGGAAAAGCTGTGTAAACTGAAACTGCATCTCAGAGATAGTTAACAGCATCATATCTACGTAGCCTCTTTAAATATTAAATAATAATAATAATAATAATAATAATAATAATAATAATAATATAAAAAATAGCAATTATAACGCGCAATTCTTGCAAGAACTCAATGCGCGGGCATAGCCACATTTACACGCAGTTACTCGTCAGCCATACTACATAGCACAACACTCGTACGACTATCATACCAGGACTTAAAAAACCTAGGAGGTTACAGAAAAGCAAGACGAAACATATGGGTTTTTAACTGAGATTTAAAAATGGACATAGTTGGTGCATCACAGGCCAGCCGGCAGGGAATCCCAGACACTAGGGGCAATGAAACTGAAACTACGCTCTCCGAAAGACTTGGTACTACGCTTTGGAATTTTCATAAGCTTTTCACTTGATGAGCGGAGAGATCGGGAAGGGTGATAGGTGCAAAGGGAGGCCGAAAGATATGCTGGAAGGGTTGAATCAAAATGACGGTACGCCAAAACCGCAATTTTGTACTGGCAGCGGAAATTAACGGGAAGCCAGTGTAGATGTTTCAGGAGGGGTGTCACATGATCGCGCTTGCCCTTCATAAGAAGCAGACGTGCCGCATTGTTTTGAACTCGTTGCAGACGGTTTAGTTGTTCTGCCGGAAGACCCGCCAGGACTGAATTGCAGTAATCCAGTCGTGACGTGATCCTGGCAGTTACTAGCCTAGCACAGGAAGTACTCATGAAACCTACAAGAAGAAGCAGCACGATAAAATCATAGGGGTCTTTGTCATTACATGTACTCCTGCCCAACTCTCATTTCTTTGATTTAAAAGATGCAGTAGACATCTCTTAATGCAGAATGACACAGCCATTGCCACAGTAGCTGCATGATGACATTTCATTGAGCTGTGTGACATACAATCTACTATGGGAACACTACAAGTAACCCCATTGTCTCCTTCCCCCTCCAACCACCACTCCTTCCCCTTCAGTTTCTGGAATACCAAAATGTCTCCAAACCATGCGAATGCTGTCTTTGCTTTCCATCCTTGAGACACCCACTCCAAACACAGCACCAGAAAGCTGAGCAGCTTGTGTAGAGCAAAGCCTGTGCTTGGGCTTCCACTTCTGACAGGACAGCCTAGACTGACGACTGTACAGCCGACTGAGTCATTCCTGTGTGTCCCAAGAATACAGCTGCACACGTCCTCCTCGATTGCTCCTCTGGTAGAGAGAACAAGCCTGACTGGCACAAGCTCCAGGGTTAGACATAACTCCTCCACAGTTTGATGGTCTTGTCATTCTCCAGAGCTGCCGAGGCGATGATGTTTTTCATTGGGTAGCACACACAGCACAGTACCACATCTGCAAGGGAAAGATTTTCAGTGCCATTCTCACTGCTGATAGGATTTTCAAGATTTATCTAAACTAATCCCTTTTTGCTCAGTCACTAAAAGTCCAAACAATTTTTAAGAGTTGAGAAGTTCCTGTAAATATTTTTTGTCTTTTTGCTTTGGCCCGTCGTAGACGTTTAACCAAAGCTAACGACACTAGATTGCAGCCAATATAACATCCCACATTGTACGATATTTAAATACACCCAGATTTCTCCGTCCCAGGGATAGAACCACGGCACTGCGCCTCGCACATCGTCCAATCCCAAAGCATGCTCGCCCATCTCCGCCTGTCTAAAGACATGGTTTCAACAAGCGAGTAGAGGCTGAGGGGGTGACCGTGTACTCATGCAAGAGGGGAGAACACTGGGGGGTGGGCTGGCAGGAACTGGTGTACATTCTAAACAAGTTTGAATGGTTGGGAAGTTCCTGTAAATACTTTTTGTCTTTTTGCTTTGGCCCGTCGTAGACGTTTAACCAAAGCTAACGACACAAGGTTGCAGCCAATATAACATCCCACATATAATATCGTACAGTGTCTGTCTGTCTGTCTGTCTGTCTGTCTGTCTGTCTGTGTGTGTGTCTGTGTGTCTGTCTGTCTGTCTACGCTCTCTCTTGTGCGCGTTTTAGCTCTGTTTTAGTGTTTACTTCCTAGCCGCCTCTCTCGTCATGCCTCTCTACCTGACGATGTACGCAGCCAGACACTTCCATGGCTCTGTCACGCTAGAAGGAGCGACCCCCGGGCAGCATCGCGCTTCAGGACTTGCCCTGCCTGTGGTAGACCATGCATTATTCAGCAGCTCAATCTTCATGTTGATCACGCAACAAGATTCTGGATGCCACTTAGCCACCGCGTCTTATTACTGGGGTATGTCACGAAAAGAAACAAGAACGTCACTCTGTCCCATGACAACTTTATGTCCTTTTGACGTTTTGAAGAAAGCAGTGGTCGGGAAGTTGATGAACACGAAGCATTTGAAAGGGTTACGAGTAGGAATGGCCGTACTTTCCAATGAAAGGTTTACATCAATTTGATATTTCTTTTTCTTTTTAGAGAGAACCTTTGTTAAGAATTTGATGATAACAAGGCTTCTGAGAAGATGGCCCTTGTGTACGAGTAACATTCATTCAATTGATAAGTTTATTTTCATGTGAAGTTTTGGAGAAACGCTTGATTAAGAGTTTGGTGAACGTGTTGTGTCTGAAATGAAAACGCGTCGGAATGGCAGTCTTGCCAAGTCCATGATGATGAAGCTTTGAAAAAGCTCTCTGTTCATAAGTTGCTTCGCATTTAGCGTATGAGACGGTACTTGAAATGTATTTGGCTCGTTTCTATCATTAGTACCCTAGACACACACACTCTCTCTCTCTCTCTCTCTCTCTCTCTCTCTCTCTCTCTCTCTCTCTCTCATGTACACAAATGTTTATAGGGTTTTTTCTCGAACTAGTTTGTAATGGGCCGGTGGCCTAAACAGTTTTTGTTCATTCGTTCTCTCTTTCTGTCTCTCTCTGCTTTTCTCTTTCTCTTTCTCTCTCTCACTCTCCCCTTCTCTCTCTTTCTCTATCTTTCTCTTTCTCTTTCTCTCTCTCTCTCTCTCTCTCTCTCTCTCTCTCTCTCTCTCTCTCTCTCTCTCTTTCTCTCTCACACACACTCACACACACACACACACACGCACAAACACGCACACACTTAACATCGCAAGTTTCAGCCTTCACACGCGCGCACACACACACCAGCATAGGGTCGCTTTGTTTTACCGCTGCCTACGCGCCTCACAACGGACAAATAGTACTAAAAGGAGCGCCTGCCGAACTGAGTAGTCTGCCACTGCAACCCCTACGCACTGAAACAGTGAATCGCGTTCGCTTGCACCACGCATCGCTACATCGCTCTCCCACGCTCTATCTGCTTCGATGCTGACGTCATGCAGTGAGGCAGCATATTGTGGAGATATAATAATAACAATAATATGTTTATTTGTAAGGCGCACTTCCTCCACACAGTCAAAAAAGTACATGGTGAAGCTCTAGGCGCACACACACACAAAAACACGCACACATTATCATACAGTTTTGAGCCTGGACATGAAACGCACATACGCACGTTATAATACAACATGCATCCTACACGTGAAGAAACACACACATGCATTATATACAAACATGAGCCTAAAACATTCAGCAAGTACGAAATATTTTCAATAGGACTTAGAGAACAAGTGGGTTTTCAGATTTGACCGAAAGGAAGCTGCAGTGTTTGCATGACGCACTGAGAAGGGGAGTCCGTTCCAGGTGGTAGGACCCTGGTATGAAAAAGTACGCTGACCAAATGTTTTTGACCTAACGGATGGAATTTTGAAGATGCGAGTGTCGCAAGAGGAGCGAAGTTGTCTAGATGGTGTGTAGATGTGAAGGAGTTGAGACAGATAGAGAGGAGCGACAGCAGAGACAGAGTTGAAGCAGAGGCAGGAGGTTTTGTATTGGATCCTAGCAGAAACTGGTAGCCAATGAAGAGAGTGGAGGATAGGAATAATGTGATGAGACTTTCTAACTTTACAGATGAGGCGAGCAGCAGAGTTCTTTGGAGCCGATCCACGAGATACTTAGGGCAACCGGAAAGAAGGCTATTGCAGTAGTCGAGGCGTGAAAGAATGAAAGCACAGACGAGAGTTTGAGTAGCTTCTTGTGTGAGAAGATGACGAATTGCACTGATCTGTCTGATGTGCATGTAGGCGATCTTGCATGTGTTCCTGACGTGTTCCGACATATTGAGATGACAATCTAAGGTAACACCAAGGTTCCTAACTGATGGAACGAACTCGACATCACAGTCGCCAATCTTAAGAGAAGAAGGGAGGGCATCAGTGGCTGTCCTGCTTGATCTTACTAGCATGCATTCTGTTTTACTGTCATTCAGTTGAAGCTTATTAAGGGTCATCCAGTTCTTAACATCTAGAACACAGTTTTGCATGGATTCAACGGTGGGTTGGATTTGATCGAGGGTAGCTTCTTTGTAAAGCTGGTTGTCGTCGGCAAAAGCATGTTGGTTTATGGAATGCGAACCTACAATGTCGAACAGGGGTTGCATGTACATGACAAACAAGACGGGTCCGAGGACGGAGCCTTGGGGGACACCAAAACTGACTGAAGAGGTGGCTGATGACAAGTTATTTACAGATACTGTTTGCTGTCTATTTGAGATGTAGGAGTGAAACCAAGAAAGGGCCGTGTTAGTGATTCCGTAGGTGTTCTGCAGGCGAGTGAGGAGAATGGAGTGGTCTATCGTGTCAAATGCTGTAGTCGTCCTTTCCTCCCTTCTTCCTTCCCTCCTTCCCCTGCGCCCGGCACAAGCTTACACGACATATGTGCACGTGACGAAGCACTTTAGCTGCTCTCTGCTCTTGAACCAGTGGGAACCCCTGTTCTGATGTCAGCTGCCACATATTGCTCGATGTAGGCAAGTGTACACATCCTGTTGTTCCGTGTCACAGTGAAAAACAGGATGCGCTCAGTGGCTAAGGAGGGGATGTAATGGGCCTAACACTGTCGCATACACATGGACACACACAGAGGCACCACCACCACCATCACCATCGCCATCGCCACCACCATTGCCATCAGCTTAATTATAATGCGTTTTCAAAACGAAATATGGGTTATCATCGTTTTCTTTTACTTTAATACCCAATCAAATGGTAGGCATACTTTCCTCTAGAAATGTTTGTGT
>JAWQFJ010000653.1:95000-96115 GCA_034096865.1 Theodoxus fluviatilis
AGGACACAGGACTTTCGGCATGGAATGAACTGCACACAGAGATGATGAAAGATGACATGGTGTGACAACTTGAAACATGCTAAATTAAATAAAATTAAAAGAGCAATACATTATGGGCAGTTCACTGTTAGTCAATCCTACTGCAAACTTGAATTTGTCTCACTCACTAGCGTTACAACCCTGCTGTTTCAATGTTACTGTGTGAGCTTCTCAGTGGATCTCTGTGCACATTGTCTACACTGCCTGGAATGAAGTTAGCTTTCCTCATCTCAGAAACAGGGAGATAATGGCTTTCAAGACAAATGTGTAGCAATGCAGAATTGTTACAATCCCCTCTACTACATGTTACCATCACCCCTTCAGGCAGCCCTTACTTCCACTACAGCAACTCTTATCTCCACCAGCACTAAGTCACCAAGACTGCCCTCACATCACAGCCATCTTACCTTGAGCACCATGACCACCATCACTTTTTTTTTCTTTCCAATAAAGACGAGTTCCATTTGGTCATGGGCTTTACCAATCAAACACATAAAATTGTTCCTTTAGGTTGCTGCTGACACATTTTTGTTTAGAGACACAAACGTTGGTCTGCCAAGATCCTATTAATTAAAAGAATGTTGACAGAAAAAGATGCAGTTCTATATTACATCTATTAGGAATCATAACAAAACCTCTTCCATTTGAACTGTGTAACCACTTCATTTCTAGGCCATGCTAGACAGAAAGAAAGGTGTATATTTCCATCATGCAGCTAACCGGTTTTATCATTTCAACAAACAATTAATAACTCATGGGGAGAAAATATTTGAAGATTAAAAAGTGCAGCCTTGTAACTCATTCCAATGATTCGAGTAGTAAAAGAAGTGAGAGTATTACTGGAGTATGTTGCAAAGAAAAAGAAAAATTAAAAAGTATACAGAATATGTTATGTCAGTTTCTGTGTCTCTGCTTTGATAGAAAAAAAAATCACTGCTTAATTACCACTGCCATAACTTTTAGCCAGTTCTCTGATCAATTAAACCCATCAGGGCAGCATGTGTTTTCTCCAAATGCATAAAAACATGTTTCCGTGATTGATTACGTCAGTTTATTTACCACCTCGATCTCTTGCA
>JAWQFJ010000653.1:96125-98625 GCA_034096865.1 Theodoxus fluviatilis
TTTGGTGCTACATTCAATGACAAAGCACAACCTGCGCGTTGGACACATTAATGTCTATCATCTTTATAATAAGGTGGTGGACATCAACTTATTTATTCAGAAAGAAAAGTTGCACATTTTTGGATTATGCGAAACACGTCTTCATCTAAGTATAAGCAACGATACGATTGATATTCCAGGTTTCTATATTGAGAGACGAGATGCAGAACATTCAGGGCAAACCGGGATGGCAGCATATATTCGTTGCGATATGAAACAATGTGTAGTTCGTAGATCAGATTTAGAAAAGTTCAATGTTGAATGTTTATGGCTTGAAGTGAAAAGTAATGTGCACTCATCTGTTATGTTGGGATTTCTCTACAGAAATCCTGCATCTACCTACTGTTAGTATGATGAATATGTAAAAATGATGGACAAAGTTTGTGCCTACAAAAAGAATGTGGTTCTGTTGGGCGATTTCAATATTGATTATTTCAAAAAGAATTGTGCATGGGATTCTACCATTGCTCTCTTTGGTCTCACACACTTAGTTCAAACTGCAACAAGAGTCACATAGGCGACATCAACTTTGATAGATCATCTATATACCCCAAACAGTTGTATTGTTAAAGATGTATGGTCACCTAATGTAGGTATTAGTGATCACTATCCAATAGTATGCTCTCTACATTCCAGAACTCCTAAGTGTAGGAAAGATCACCACACCTACATACATTATATCTTTCAAGAAAGTTTATATAGACGCGTTCTGATTAGCTTTACATAATACTCCATTTTATAGTGTAGTTAATGTTGCGAACCCTAACAATGCACTGAAACTTTGGTATAGTCTTTTCCTGTCAGTTATTGACGAACATGCTCCTATGAAAAAGAAACGTGTATGTCATCCAACGCTTCCACCATGGATGACAAAGGATGTAATGTTAGCAATGACTGTGAGAGATCGATTAAGAAAAAAATGGAGATTTCCCAGCTTACAAAAACAGCGCTAGCGTAATTTTCTTAAGAGTCTGGTTTTTAAAAAAGCTAAAAAAAGAGAATATTTTTAAAGGATTATAGAAGATAATAAGAATACTGCTTCGGTGTGGAAAGCCATCAATACCTTTACTAATCGAAACAAAGTTAAATCTGCTGTAGCATCTTTGATAGTTAATGTTGATGAATGCAATGCTCACTCTCTTTCTGTGGCCCAAAAAGTATTACAGAATGTCAATGTGCAAAGTAACCTTTCCGGAGAATTGATTTTGAGTGATTTTTGCAAAGGAAGATTGTCCGAGTCTAAAGAATTTGAGATACCACTTCTTGGCATTCATGAAGTTGGCATATTTCTTGAGAAGATGAATAAGAAATCAGTTGGACATGATGGTATTAACACCTTCATTTTGAAAATTTGTATTCCATACATTATTGAATCTCTCACTCATATATATATAACTTGTGTATCATCAATCACACGTTCCCCGGTGAATGGAAAATAGCGAAAGTTATTCCTTTACCAAAAATGAAGACCCCTTTGAATATTGATGATTTTAGACCCATTTCAATACTTTCTATACTATCAAAGCCACTTGAAAAGCATGTTCACAAGCATTTGATGGCATATCTGGATAAACATGATCTACTTTATTCTCTTCAATCGGGTTTCGGCCAAAACATTCTTGCCACACAGCATTAACTCGATTGATTGATTCTTGGCTATGTGCCATTAATAGGTCACAGTTGATTGGTTCCATCTTTCTTGATCTAAAGAAAGCGTTTGACATGGTTCATCATGACATTTTAATTGAAAATTATCACAATATCTAAATGGTTGTAACACGGTGAAATTCTTTCAATCATTCTTGAAAGACAGACAGCAGTATGTCTATTTCAATGGACATGCTTCTTTTTGTGGCCATTTACAAGTGGGTGTGCCACAAGGTTCTGTCTTAGGTCCTCTTTTGTTCTGCCTATTCATCAATGACCTACCATTACATATCTCTGATAAAGAGGTTACATGTGATATGTTTGCTGATGATGTAACACTTTCAACCTCAGGTGTCAGGACTGAATGTGTGGCAGTAAAACTTCAAGGAAGCCTGGATGAAATACGTTCCTGGTGCTCTTTGAATCATATGGTCATTAATCCTTCCAAAACGAAATATATGGTGATAACTACGAGACAAAAACATCAAATATATCCTTTATCTCTTCCTCTTGTTCTTGATTCTTTGAGAATCGAAAAAATTGTTGAGCACAAAGTTCTTGGTGTAATAATTGATGATCATTTAGGATGGCAATCACACATTGATTATATTTGTAAAAAATATCAATTAATCTATTTCTTCTCTCCAAATTAAGACATATTGTTGACGTTCAAACTTGCAAAATCTTCTTCCATGCTCATATCTTATCTCACATTAATTATGCGTCAACAATTTGGGATGGCTGTAGTGACGCTAACTTGAAAAGGCTGAAGTCATTGTATCGAAGAGCCTCTAAGCTTATGATAACAGATAGT
>JAWQFJ010000653.1:106125-108625 GCA_034096865.1 Theodoxus fluviatilis
ACAGACAGACAGACAGACAGACACTCAGACAGACAGACAGACAGACAGACACATAGACAGACACACAGACAGACACATAGACAGACACAGACAGCCACAGACAGACACACAGACATACACACAGACAGACACACAGACATTTAGAGATGGATACAAAGATTCAACGATGACACGAAGCGGACATTTTGACAATCTGAAACGCTTCACAACATAACACGGAAGATCGTGTGAACAGCTGAGTTATTTATTCAGTCCGATACACATAACGTGCTCCCATTAATATATAATGTCTTAAAAAGCATCGCGGAACAAAACGACATTTTGTCATCAAATCAACACTGAAATAAAATATGTTCATAAACAATTCAAAGGTTCACAGGACGAATTTAGATCCTGAGTAAGGGTAAACTAACAAAACATCTGAGATAAAGAAAATTGAGTAATCAATAACTTTCTTTGCGGAGTATTTCGAAATTGATGCAACCAAGTGCACGGAAAATTACACATTAAAAATTGCCTACACGAAACAAAACACGTCAGAGTACCCGGATTGAAAGGAGCTTTGAGTACATTTGTACGCACTAGGCACAATATATGGGTAGTTCACAGCAAAGGGTTGCTTTCCTACAAATACTGAGAGAAAGACCAGCGTATATTTCACTTATACTTTACTACTGTATTTAGCTCCACGGTGTTTACACTTTGCTACAAGCGCCTATGTCCAATGTGTGCTTCCTGCAAATCTTGATTGAAGCGTATTTGAACATTCTTTTCAGCCAGCCAAGTCGTGGACGGTCACAGAAGTGCTTTTTGTGCAATGAGGCAATCAGGTTTTCCCTGAGGTTAATTTCCAACAAAGATCTAGTTTCTGTCAAAATTTTAGTTGGAAATCACAATGTACGCAAGCCATGGCTGAGCTGGTGCAAATCCAAAAGAAGGCTTCTTTTCCCCTTGTGTGTGATAACATTTTCCTCATGTATGGTAACGTCTTATGACGAAACTATGAAACGAATACAAAACTCACCGGTCTCCTGAGGCTTTGTGAGCTCTCTGTTAATTTAAAATCATCTAACCATGAAAAACTGGTTCGTTTTCTTCTTAAAACAGCGGGTATATCACAGTGAACCAACTTTCTTTGAAATGCAAGACTAATCCTATCAAAATATTTTTTTTTAAGTTTTCGAGGTATTTTCATTTACAAACGAATACTGTTGTGCTTAACATTTGTGCGAAATTTAAACTCATAAAATCCATCACAGTCGTTGCAAGCAGTAAGACAGAGTAAACACGATCAAAGGTTTTGCACACAATGTAGGCCTACTCCTGGTTCATCGCACGAGAAACGGGACACCGACTACTACTGCGACCTCGGGATCTCTTATAAGTTACAGGGTCCTAAACTGTACACGTCCGGCGTGTAGAGCACAATGTCTAACAGCGGTATTCTGAGCAAGTTTTCAGATGAGGCACTTTGAAATAACTCATTTAAAACCAAGTCATCGGCTTCTTTGGCTCGCACAAGAACGCAGCGAGTCGAGATGGAGCAGTCGACGGCAATCGCGATAAACGCGTCAAGGGAGGTAACTCTGTTTTGCCTGCGTGAGTTATCTATGCCTGTACACTCATCTCCTTCCAGAAGGCGCAATAGTCACGGCGCAGCGCCCCCTCGCGCGCGTTTGGCTGTGTGGAGATCTCCAGGTAGGCCCGGAGGTCAGGGGTGAAGGCCGGCCAGCCGGGGAGGGAGGGGTCCTGGGTTTCACCATTGGGATTTCTGCAAGCAAAAGGGACAGCAGATCAAACTACAGAAAAGGTGACGAGAACTATAACTACACACCACGGCAGAAAGAACAGACCCACAAATTGCTGAAATGACATTGGTCTCTTGAAGTTAGGAAAGAAACGCAGCATCGAAAACGAGAGAACAGGGTAGGAGGGAGTAGTGTGGGATATCATGGGACGATTTCCGACAGGGCAGTGTTAGAAAAGGTAGGATGAGATAGGACTGGATATGATACACTCTTTCCGTCCCATTCGCCGCACTGTGCGCCAAAGCGCATTCAGTTGCCTCCCATTCGCCGCACTCTGCGCCAAAGCTACTTCGCTTCGTTTCTTTGTATAATCCACACTTTCTAGTGTTCCCTATCGGACCCAATGTGGTTTTACATCAGTAGAGAGGTCTCCCACAACGTTAGATTAACGTGTAACGTGGACTGATTGTGATTGATTTGATCGAAATGTGTGAAGAACAATCCGGAAGTTCTGCGTCGCAGTGGCGTAGTTGTTATACGGCCAAATTGCTCGCCTGATTATTGATTCATGCATGAAAGAGGACAGCGATAGTGGAGATGAATAAATCTACAATCGATGCTGGTGAAGAATTCATAACCCCTCAGTTAGTCAGTACGTGTATTTGTGCAGCGAGATTCCAGTTCAGAGTCTGATGTGGAAGTGACTGTCATTGTGATGGACGGTTCGTCTCTTCTGTATGTCAGTGCTAGAA
>JAWQFJ010000653.1:113625-126125 GCA_034096865.1 Theodoxus fluviatilis
CAGGACAGACAGCAGGGAAGGATGTAGGGAACTGGTAGCCAGATCTGTTGTGCCCCCAACGGTCGCAAATACTTCGGGATAGATAAGATGAGAGACGAGAGACTCACTTGTCAGCAAACTCCACCACGGGGCACAGGAAGTTTCGGTCTCCTACTGCGTCATCCACGGCATCCCGGAGACCCACGCCGTCAGAAGGATCAATGCCTTCTGCGTAGAAGGCAGACACGCGTCCCGTCGCCTCCACGCGGAGATTGTGAAACATGGTGTGCATGGCATGGAGATACTGGTTTGGTGTCTGGGGGCTGACCTCGTCATCCGGTCTGAACTGGTCTTTGAGGGGGTACAGGATGAAGTACATGCCCTCGTCCTGCAGGCAAAAAAAGCACGTGATTCTCCGGAGTCATGCATGTATGTATATAGTTGAGGCTCTGCACTGAGATGAACAGGAGTGATCTACCACGTGCAAAACAGCCTTCGTTATCAAGGGCGTGTGGCAGAATAGTGCAAGAGAGAACGTCTTCTATTTGAAAGAACAAGACGAAGAATGTACAATATATATATATATCCTCTCGACCGATTACTGATTTATCTCTTGAGACAGGGAAGAGCTGCTTGGTTTGTAAGTGTTGCATAAGAGTTCCCTAACAGTAACTATGATACTTCAAGCAGAAACACCGAACCGTTGCTTCAAGACTGATGAAGCCACGAGCCGCTGGAAACTCACTAGTCATCCTGTCAATGAAAAGACCTTGCAGATGCCAGAATAGACAGCTTGGTTACATATGTTGCATGCTATCCGAAAAATGTCTTCAACTGCCTTATTTTGTCATAAAACATGCCGTACACGTATATCATCGATGTAGAACCAGAGGCCCTGTGGTAGCGTTTGAGCATGAGTAAGTTGCCACGCAATCCCCATGAGATGGCAAGCGACGTGGTCCAGAGGTACGTGACATGAGCTGTCGACTGGGGATTCCGGGATCGATCGTCGGTTGCGACCGCCGTTGCTTTTGAAGTACAGGGCACTGCTCTTGTGGCAACCAGAGGTGAAAATCCCCAAAACAAATTTTGAAGAAACAAAATTGTGTATTTGACAATGAAGACAATTGTTGTTGTTGTTGTTGTTATCATTTACTACACTTCTGAAGGTCGATGATGTTGTGTTCTTTGGTATCGGAATCCTGCCAGATTTCTGAGAGATCCAAAGTTCTTGGGAGTATGAGAGCATTGCTGCAAAAAGAAGCTTTTAGAAGATATGTTGGTTTGTGTCTGCCTGGCATTTTCTCAATATAAACTGGGGGTTAAAGTGTGTTATTTCCCTGGATTCGATGACTACCAGCATCACCTAAGCTTTATTTCAGTTTCTCTATTTCCAGTCAGAGGTCTTGTATCTTTCGATCTTCTTGTATTTTTGGGTTGTGATGTTCGGGATTGCTCCATCAATGTTGTCTGCTATTTCCTTGTGTTTAAAAAAAATACAACCATGTCAGGTCTCCCATCATCATCATCATCATCATCATCATCATCATCATCATCATCATCATCATCATCATCATCATCATCATCATCATCATCATCATCATCATCATCATCATCATCATCATCATCATCAATCATTATCATCATCATCGTTGTCGTCGTCGTCGTCATCATCATCATCATCCAAAGTGCTCCGTCGTCTAAAACAGAGCAATCTAGGTCACACCCACCTTGTTGGCTCCAGTGAGGATGTCCACCTTGGGGAATCCCCCTTGATCTAGCAAAACCTTCGGGGGCGCGGGCAGGAAGGGGAGGCCCACGGTGGGCACCCAGGGGAAAGTCATGGGGGAAGCTACCACCCACTCGTTGTTGAAGAGAGTTTCCCCGTCCAGCTCCCTCAGGCACTGCAGCGTGGTGTTGTCGTTGGGACAGTTGACGTAAGACAGCAGCTTCTGGGCCCTGCAAGGGGTTACTCGGTCAGGGTCAAGGGACATGGATGCCTCCAGTTTCATATCGTAGTTGACTGTAGGAGTCATCAGTAATCATCCATAATTATAGAAAATGTTGGGTTTGTGTGTGTGTGTGTGTGTGTGTGTGTGTGTGTGCTTGTGTGTGTGTGTTTGTGTGTGTGTGTGTGTGTGTATGTGTGTTTGTGTGTGTGTGTGTGTGTGTGTGTGTGTGTGTGTGTGAGAGAGAGAGAGAGAGAGAGAGAGAGAGAGAGAAGAGAGAGAGATAGATGTAAACTTTTTTCGAGAATCAACGTTTATTAGCCCTCAACACGAAACTAGATATGCAAACGTGAAAGCACTGCTCCTCCAAGCGACCTGGACACAACCACAGGGTTTTCTCGTTGCCATGTTCTCTGTGCATCCCAACTCGAGGTGCAGTCTCATCTCCGGGAATCTGAACGTCTTTTTCGAAAGCCAACAGACTGTCGGCTCCCAACACATCGCCAAACTACCATCAGGGGACAGACAGAAAAAAGCATCGTACCTCACGCGGGAGCAAAACCAGCAACGTGGATCTCCACAGAAACGCAACAGAGCACCAGGCCTGCTTGCCATGCCTGCTTGCCACAGCGGACGCGTGGAGCTTACCTTTCCTCAGACTGCGCGGACGACATGTAGGACCAGTAGGAGTCGGGGCTGCCCGACTGCAGCACGGCGCGATGGAACAGACCCCGAGACACGGGGGACAGGACCAGGTAACCCACGCTGGCGGAGCCTGCACTCTCTCCCATGATCGTCACCTGTGAAAACCGCAGCGCAGCGTCACTTTTACAACATTTATTTCGACGCAGATCGAAACGGTAAATGGTATAGGGCTTTGATTTTACATAGCGACTCATTGCCCATTCCTGAGTATCAAACCGCTTTCGCTAAATTCGATTTTGTCTACACCGCGGTTATAACGTCAATGTTGCAAAATTTATGCATACACAGTATGAAAAGGTAAAGGTACTGATTTTACATAGCAACACATCACTTATACCGGGGTCTAAAATTTTGCTGCTTTCGCACTTTTCCTCCCGATTATTGGCAACTGGCGACAAATACAGTTACGGATTGGACCTTTGGGTTTGGAGTACTCATCTTCATTACCCCCCAAAATATTTTTTGAAAGATTTTCTGTACTTGATTGTACCATTTTTCATTGTAAATCTCTTCTTCAGTCAATATTCTTTAAATAGTAGGGCAATGCCAGGCCATCATGGCGAACTGCGAGTCTGTAACAAGTGGATTGAAGAAAAAATGGCTCATTCAACTCACTTTGTTGGGGTCCCCTCCGAAGTTGGCAATGTTGTCTCTGACCCATTCCAAGGCCAGCACCTGGTCCATACTGCCAAAGTTGCCTGCAACCAGAAGTCCAAGGACATGGGAGGAAGTCGCCGTTTACAACGTCAGTGTTCACCTCTCCCTTTGGTTTAGCGCACTCTCGGTAACTATTTGAATGTCCAAATTGGTCGATGTGAAAACTATACACAGGAAGCTATACAGTGTGCCATCGAAGAACTAACCGAAGGCATAGAGGATTTCGTGAGTGCTTTACATAACTTAAAATCACATCCAGCGTGCATGAATTAGCAGTGGTAACCCTGTAGTTCGTTATTCATCATATCATGGTCATGCACTAAGGCACTTTTTCGAAACGTTTATTAAACCCATTCACATATACTACGAGAGTTATTTAGCCGTCCCACATTTCGAGTCTCGCAGTATTTGTGAACATAAACTCTATTACGTTATGTCATGAGATGAGAAATGCACCTTTGAGGATTTTTCTTTTCAGATGAGAAACTCTATGTGCATGATACATAAATCCAAAGTGTTTATCTAAATTTGCAGTTTCTCCACTCAAGCTTTCCACCAGTAAGCAGCAGTGTTAAAACTTCCGTTTTTAATACATGTACCGGAAACGCGCGCGTGCATGCACACACACACACACATGCGCGCGCGCGCACGCTCGTATGCGTATTCAAGACTGGGAGATGTGTCCTAGATAGGCAAGAACAAGGACAAGATTCATAACCTTGCAATTAGGAACTGCCAAATACCAGGAGCGATTGGGAAGAACCCTAGACAAATGCTTGGCACTATTTTTCGAAAAATGGATCAATATGTCAAATGACTGCTATGTAATGTTGTGTTTTGTGTAGTCTAGTGTATGAAATAAGCTGCTGGTGCACTCTCCGATAGGGCTGTGAAAGTTCCACGCAAACACTACTATAAGCAATGATTCTTTCATCAATAAATTTCATAATTAGTTGCTTGGGATACTTTTTGTCCAAAATTGCCGCGAATCAATTTTAACTGAAACATTAAAATTTGCTATTTAAAATATCTCTGGACCAAAGATGTACTGCAACCGATCAGCCTTCCTATTAAACTACTTTGTCATGTGCCCCCTAGTTCCAAAGGCCAACTGAGGTTGGGGGTGGAGGAAGGGGACAGGGGTGTTCGAGGACATAGCAAGGATGTCGTACCTGGAATGCGGGCGTCCCCTGTAGAGAGGTAGCCGAACACGCCCACTCTGTAGTTCAGGGAGACCACCACAACGTCACTGTGGGCAGCCAACTCCTTGCCATCGTACACCCACAGGGAGGCGGAGCCACTGTAGAATGCTCCACCGTAGATCCACACCTGGTAACACAGAGGCAGTGTAGTATTAGAGCCTCTTATGTTCATCTGCTAACATGGATTAAAGCTGATAATCAAAGTTTCCAGTTTATAAGTGGCAAGACAGCAAGTTTGTGATCTGAGCTTCTAATGTTCATCTGGCAAGGGTACAGCAAAGCTGGCAATCGGGGCTTCCGCTGTTAGTTTGAAACATGGGAAAGAAATATGTCATCACGTTGAGTCTTTTTGACTTTTTTGTAATGAATAATTTCAAAGAGCATTGTTTCGCCCATGCAACTATTATCATCACTGAGAGATAATATATTCTGGTATCCCATGGAAGCTTTGCTTTTGATTGAGCGTTCCATAGTTTGAATCGCACATAGGTTGAATGCATTTCACATCTCTGTGAGCTTGACAGCTGCTTGGCGTTACTTGACATCGAGAGTTTCCACACGCTATACCTGCTGGACGACCCCCTTAGTAACTGGAACTCATTACTGAGAAACTTTTGGACCTACTCCAGTAGCACGACCATGGGCGGCTCCAAGCAGGTTGACGTCCCACCGTGAGGGTGTCTGCTGCAGATGGGAACATCTCTCTCATGTTGGACAACCTGTCTGGTTGCCTGGCTGCGATTTATCCCGTGTACCCGCATTTACTAGGTCTTCTACTTCTCCTAAACGTGTTTACTTCTGGCCATCATGTGGAACGAAATGCAGGGGAGAGTGTGGACGAAATTATCCTATGCAGCGTACACAAACACTATGATAACTAAAAGACATATTAAAAAAAAACATTTGAAGCATCGAAGTATGGAAAATATTGCACACTTTCCATGTTCTACACATTCCACTTACCAATAGATGCAGATGGGAAATTCCTTTAGCATTAATCCAGTCGGATTAAAAAAAATTAACCAAAAGGTGGGATTTTTTGTCACTTGAGGGCGACTCGACCAATAACATAGAAAACAACAAAATAACCATAACGGTAGTGGAGTGTTTAGAGTAGACGAATGTCTTGCGTACGGCTACGGACTTTGCCTGACTCACCATGACGGCCTTAGGGGTGTCGGTGAGGGTGGTGGGGGTCCACACGTTGAGGTACAGGCAGTCCTCGGACCGCTCGTCCTTGGTGTTCCACATGGTGGAGCCCTCCTCATCCGGGAACTCCATGTCCAGCCATTGTCGGCACGAGTTGCCGAAACGCACAGTTTCGCGCACGCCTGAAACAGCGGATGTGACGTCATGTGGTACGTGTACTAGATGTTGCCGTCAGGTCGTTGAACGTGAAATAATAATAATAATACGGATTACTTATACGCACATACCTTCCCTAATAGACAAGCTCATGGCGTTTACAATGAAAAGTCCACACTCATACAAAGCATTCCAACACTCGCACACTGTACAGTTGAAATGAAAGAAGAGTTAAATACAATACAATTAATTAACATAGCAGGCAATAAACAAATAACGAAACATAAAAGAGGCGCCTTGTAAAGCACCTCACTGCTCGTCAAGAAAGACTGACCGGAACAGGTGTGTCTTAAGGGAGGTTTTGAACTGGGACATGGAATCAGAGTGGCGGACAGGGAAAGGTAGACTATTCCACGTTACAGGGCCGATGTAAGAGAAAAGCTCGCTGTCCTTGGGTTTTCTTTTTGAGACGGGGGACATTTAACGTTTTGGTGTCTGCAACTGAACGGTTATTTCTAGAGGGAGTGTAGACAGTGAGAATTTCTTTAAGTGCGTATGGTGCAGTTTGATTGAAGAAGTTGAAACACTTAGTGGCTAGCTTATACTCTGTCCTCTGAGCGACGGGGAGCCAATGCAGTGCACGAAGGAGTTTGGATGTGGGAGTTCTCTTGGGACATCTAAAAACTAATCTAACAGCAGTGTTTTGGACTTTTTGCAGTTTGTTTAGCAGAGTGTCAGGAATGCCGGCAAGAAGAGAATTTCCATAATTAAGACGGGACACAAGGGTTTGAGTGGCCTGTTGTGAAAGATAGTGACGAATAGTGCTAATTTTCCTTAACTCGTAGTAAGCTAACTGGCAAACTTTGTTCACATGAACTCTCATAGAAAGATCATCATCGAACATGACACCTAAGTTTTTAACAGACTTTGAGAATTCTACCTCATTCTGACCTATGGTTAGTTTCAGGGCCTGATCGAATTCGCCTCTACCGCCAACCAGGAGAGCTTCGGTCTTTGAATCATTAAGTTTGAGTTTATTCTGGATCATCCACTGTTTCACATCAGAAATACAAAGTTCACTTGCAGAGAGAAGAGGTTGGATTTGACTGGGATGAGTGGAGTTGTAGAGTTGCGTGTCATCAGCAAATTCACTGTGAGAGAATGAATGACTGTCAATTAGGTTGGGAAGTGGTTGGGTGTACAGTAGAAACAGCAGAGGACCCAGAACCGAGCCCTGTGGAACTCCGTATTCAAGGGAGGGACAGACCACACGCTTTTCCCTTCTAGAGAGTGTAAGTGTATGCATACAACTGCACCCTACATGACTACAGGATATTCTCCCTACAATCTCAGTGGAACGTGCGCGTCGATCGAGTTTGTATTCATACGAAAAGCTCGCGTTCACTGCCCAGCATCTCCCTAAGAACCGTCTTGTAATCAGTCATAACAATTACTCAATTTTGGGGTATAAAATACAGAAAATACTCGTTGATAGAGCGGAATATATTGGTAAAAGTCTGTTCACGGTCCAGTTCTTTGCCTGCCAAAAGCGTTGTAAGATTGGTCGACTAATCACAGTTAACATAACAAGACAATACAGGGAAAAGCAATCGTCTGAGGGGTATATTCCAGTCGTGAATAGGCAGACAGGTTATGAATAAATAAGTAGGTCAAGGGCGGTCTTTCAGGATAGACACCTTTCAGTATACGACACTTATCTTTCTCCGGCGCAAGAATAACAATGTCATGCAGTGATTAAATTATTATGGCCTCTCGCGCTGTGTTTTTAAAAGGGATGGTGAGGAGCATTTCGTCAGTAAAGGCCTTCGCACACGAGGCAATTTCACACGCCACACACGGACTGACAAAAATATCTCCCAATGGCAGAACGCTACTGACGCCTTTGCTCCAATATTGCCAGCCGTGATTGGCTGCCACAATGACGCTTGCGATATTGCCAGGGTAAAATCGCCTCGTGGACGACGGCCTTAAGACACTCTGGCAGTTCAAAGCTGCTCTGATCCCAGAGCTGCAAACTTGAGTAAGATGCTTCAGGCACATTGCTTCTCCCCGGCCAGGAGTAAAACGGGTTCCTGCGAGAACCAAGCTGGAAAAGTGCAAGAGAATAAAGAACTCGTTCTTCCTCAGCCTGGTTGTCTGCTCCCCTGGGAGCTGAGATGGTGTGGGTGGGGTTATACGAGTAGCCCGAAGACCAGGGGGTAAACGCATGCGGATTAAGCATCCTTGAGTGGGTGAAATGTCGCATGCAATATAAAACTGCATCTTTACCAACGCATGGTAAAATTATCGATCGACATGTTAAAATGGAAATACGTAGAATGGGGCAGACGACAAAATAAAAAGGGCAATTCCTGTATCCTGTCTCTTGAGCTTGACGAAGAGTTTTCAGTGGAACATTTGTGCGGGTTGTTGTTGTTGTTGTTGTTTTGTTGTTGTTGTTGTTGTTGAATACTACCCCATTATACAGTCTCTATTTGAAAGTGTTTTCGTTTCATAAACGGTCAAGAACTTTACCTTGCGTTTGTGATTGATCGAGAACTTCTGACGTAGACCACTCTACTTGTTTCAGACTGTGGAACGGAGCTTCAGTAATTACGATCCTCAGGTTTGACTGTCGCATAGACCGGGCACGACTGTTCGGTTAATCATTGCAAGCATGAGTAGTTCCCGAGCTGGTGCTGCCTTCATAACATTAATGAGCATACTTGTTGTTGTTGTTGTCGTTGCTGTTGATTTGTGTGTATGTATGTAGGTATGTGTGTGTGTGTGTGTGTGTGTGTGTGTTTTGGGGGGTAACTGTGTGTGTGTGTGTGTTTGTGTTGGGGGGTGACTGTGTATTGTATTGTATTGTATTGTATTGTATTGTATTGTATTGTATGAATGTATGAATGTATGAATGTATGAATGTATGAATGTATGAATGTGTGTATGTGTGTATGAGGGTACTTAAAATAAAGTACATGTATTAACGACTTTTTCGGTTTGTAATTTGTTTATGGGTTTACCTCTGCCTAAATCGGGTACAAACGATGTTGTTGTTTTTTTCTCTGTGAAGGGTATACGACGCCTGAAACAACTGACTACGCAGAAGTGACCGAGGTGACTACTTCGGAGACCGATACGTACGCGGAGACATCTGAACCGACGACAGAAACATCATACGTTACGGATCAGCCCACGGAGACATCCGAAACGACGATGGAAACACCCCATGTTTCAGACCCATACACGGAAACATCTGAACCGTCAACGGAAACATCATACGTTACGGACCAGTCCACGGAAACATCCGAAACAACTACAGAAGCATCCTATATTACAGATCAGCAGTACACGGATACAACCGAAGTATCGCATGAAACACCAGATGGAACTTCCTTCCCAACAGACGCAACACAAACAGCGTCAGATTCTACACCAGAGATAAACACAAGACCCTCGAGCGAGGTACCACCTGATTCAACCACTCAAAACACCACAGTGGAAACAACTGCTGGTAAGAATAGATGTGCCATGTACATGTATCTCCATGCAATGAAATGTATGTTGAATTTCAGTCGAGGTAAATATGTATATGTAATGAAGAACGCAAAGAAATCATTCTCCTACTTCGTTATCTTGTTGATCTGTTTTTCTTTCCTTTTGTTTTTATTCTTTTTCATGATTACGTTGTTTTTCTCTTTTCCTCATCCTCGTCTTCGTCCTCTCGTCCTCCTCGTCCTCTTCGTCCTCCTCGTCTTCTTCGTCCTCCTCGTCCTCCATGTCCTCTCCCACGTCCTCTCCCTCGTCCTCTTCCCCTCCTCCTCGTCCTCTTCATCCTCGTCCTCGTCCGTCGTCCTCTTCCCCCTCCTCCTCGTCCTCTTCCCTATCCTCCTCGTCCTCTTCCCATTCGTCCTCCCCCCCCCCCTCCTCGTCCTCTTCCCCTTCCTCCTCGTTTACTTCCCCCTCCTCCTCCTCCTCCTCCCCCTCCTCCTCGTCCTCTTTCCCCTCCTCCTCGTCCTCTTCCACCTCCTCCCCCTCCTCTTCCCCCTCCTCCTCGTCCTCTTCCCCCTCCTCCTCTTCCTCTTCCCCCTCCTCCTACTCGCCTCCTCCCTCCTCCTGATTCCTCCTCCCCCCTCCATCCTCCTTACGCTTCTGCTCCTCCTCCCTCCTCCTCTTCGTCCCCCTTCCTCTCCTCCTCCTCCTCCTCCTACCCCTCCATCCTCGTCCTCTTACTCCTCCTCCTCCTCCTCCCTCTCCTCCTCTCCTCCTCACTCTCCCTCCTCTCCCCCTCCACTCCTCCTCCCTCTCACTCCTCCCTCCTCCCCCTCATCCCTCCTCCTCCTCCTTCTCTTCTTTCCTCCTCCTCCTCCTCATCCTCCTCCTCCTCTCTTCCTCCCCTCCTCTCCTCTTCCTCCTCTCCTCTTCGTCCTCATCCTCTTCCTCCTCCTCCTCCTCCTCCTCCTCATCCTCTTCTAGCTCTCCCTCCTCCTCCTCCTCCTCCTCCTCTCCTCCTCCTTGTCCTTCCACTCCTCCATCCTCGTCACTCCTCCTCCTCCTCCTCCTCATCCGCCCTCTCCCTACCTCCTCCTCCTCCTACCTCCTCCCTCCTCCCTCTGCCTCCTCCCCGTCCTCGTCCGATCCCTCTTCCTCCTCGCCCTCGTGCTCTCGTCTACTCTTTCTCCTCCTCCGTTACTGCGTCCGACCCCGCTCCTCGTCCTCCTCCTCTGCACTCCTCTGTCCTCAGTGCGCTCCTACCTCCTCGTCGTACTCCTCTTCCCCCCCCCCCCCGCTTCCTCCTCCTCCCTTCTCCTCCTCCTTCCGCCGTCCTAGTCACCCCTCACTCCGGACCTCGCGTCCTCCTGCTTCCTCACTCGTCATCCTCCTCCTCATCCTCCTCCGGTTCACTCCTGCCTCGCTTCGTCCTCGTCCTACTACATCCTCGTCCTCGTCCTCCTCGTCCTCTTCCTCGTGTTCCTCCTCGCCCATCGTCTTCCTCCTCGTCCGCCTCCTCCTCCCTCCTCCTCCTTTCCTCCTCTCTCCTCCTCCTCCTCCTCCTCCTCTCCTCTCCTGATCTCCTCTCCTCGTCCTCGTCCTCGTCCTCGTCCTCGTCCTCGTCCTCGTCCTCCTCTTCCTCTTCCTCGACCTCCTCCTCCTCCAGCTCGTCTTTCTTGTCATCTTTGTAGCCCCATTGTTGTTTTCTCAGCAATTTTGCACGGCTTGCCTGCAACCTTATCAGCTATTTGTTTTTTCTTCAAAAACGCATGCATAGTCACGCATTTCTCTGGATGGAGTTACTTTCTTCAGAAGAAAGACAGAATATGTGCTCCCTACGGTAGACCCAGGATTGGCTTTGCAGACCTATTCTGGAAGGGCAGAGTTGAAGACAGGTAGGACACAGGAACTCCTACGTCACCTGTGGGAAGTTCTGTGGCGACGCTCTCTAGGAGCAGCTTGCTAGTTTTACCGCCAGGTCTCCAAGTTGGTTGACCCTCTGGGAATCAAGACTCGACAGGGAGGGGGGGGGGGGGGGGGCGGGGGGGGCGACTATCAAGTGGCCCCCCCAACCCCCCTGGTGTTTGATGGGCTTTATGTTGGCACAAACTTTATATGTTCTCTAGTTATTACCAAAATAAGGCTAATAACAACAACCGCTCGTTATGCTAATACCGGCGTAGGGAGAAAAATGAAAAAAAACACCAGGGAATGGCATTAAGTGTATTTATGGTTTAATTCCAATGCCACTTAATTTTGTGGGCTTCCCCTGGGCATTACGTAGGCTGTGGTTTTTTCCGCCCCCGACGGCGCAGCACCGAGCCTAAGTCTTGGTGCAGGGGATTTTGGAATCCGGTCATCGGCATCTGGAGTCCTTCACTTCCTGGCAATCCTTCAATGGCAACAAATAAGTTACTCTGTGTATTGGTGAAGCGTGACGTCATTTCCATGGGTAGGTGTGCCAACACTGTGCGGCTTCTTGCCGCACGTTATATAACAACTTGCATTCTCAACTTAAATCTGTCATAAAACAAAAAGCAAGCAAACAAACGCGCATGTGTGTATGGGAGTTGGAGTGGGATTTGGGTTGGGTGTGATGCGCTGTGCGCGAGCCATTTGCGTGGATTTTGTAATGGTTGTAAGGTGTATATATATCCTATATATATAATATATATTATTTATAATATTATATATATTATATCATATATAGTATATATATATACGTACAGCTATATAGATAGTATATATGGTTGTGTGTTTGGTGTGTGCGAGCGTGTGTTTGGGTGTGTGTGTGGGGTGTGTGTGTGCGTCGTGTGTGGGTTGCGCGGTGTGTGTACTATGTGTGTGTGTGTGTGTGAAGTTTGTGTGTGCAATATGTGCGTGTGGCCACTATGTCGTGTGATGCATATGCGTCGTATGGTGACAATCTTGGGTGGCGCATAATTTTTCCGTTTGACGGGGGTTGGGAATATGTGTGGAAGCAGTGTGTTGTAAAGTTAACATCTGTGTGTGCGTGTGTGTGTGTGTGTGTGTGAGATGAAGAGCGAGAGGAGAGAGGAGAAGAGGAGAGAGACGAGAGAGAGAGAGCTCTGTGATCGAGGAACGGTATGCATTATTATATGCTTTTGTCTGTGAGCGTGTGAGTGTGCATTGTGGCTGACAAAGTTTTCTTTTTCCAGCAGGAAACTCGAAAAGATCTCTGTCCAGT
>JAWQFJ010000653.1:136125-138625 GCA_034096865.1 Theodoxus fluviatilis
AGTGTAAGTGCGTGCTATACTCCATTTTCATGCTTTAACATTTCTTGCATGACCAGAGCTTCCGGGTTATGATCTGTGGGTGAGAGCATGTTTTGCACATACTTATCATGTGACTTTCTCCGAGTTAAGAAAAGAGCGAGTGTTTTTCCGTTCGCAAGGATAGGCTCTTTTTGTCATCAGCTGCCTTCGGAGATGTCTATATATGATTCGTTGCATTGACTCCTATACTCCATTTCTCTACTACTGAAAGTTCTTAGGGAACTGCTACTAAAGCAAAGGAAACATACTCCAGTACTACGCCTTCGTTTGCACGCGGCTTTCTCCTGCAGCCAGAGAGTGAGTAAAGCTGCTCATGCATTTGACGATCTCCAGAAGACGGACAGGTAAAGTGCACATCAGAAAGATGTACGCTATGATATAGCTGTGAACAAGCGATAGAGCAGGAATATGGGAATATGTTCTCATGAAAACTATTAAGTGCAGGGCATGAGCAATCCATGCGAACTCATTCTTCGAGTATCTGTATGTCCCTAGATCAGCCTAACTAACATACTTTGAAAATGAAGTTTGAATCGACAGAGCTACTAGTAAAGGGATACATGACTAACATTAATTGGTAAGGAGTTAGAATGAGATGGCAAAAGGAATTGTCACTGTGAATGACGTTTTGGTTTTCTCATCAGTTCCATTTTAATTCCTTTGCATTTTTGCTGCTGCATGTAGTGCACAAGATAAGACAGACTGCCAGAAGTGTGTCCTGCCGAGCCTTTCGCATTCCATACAATCCTTTATCTGTCACGTGACACTATATTTGTCTATTCCTGGGAATTTATCATCCATGCACTTATTACCAAAACTCAATAACCGATCAATATTTGTCGTTGGATTTGTTTCAGATGAGAGAAATTTATAGTAAGTTCTATTCTTATGCAAACTTCCTCTTGACGTATTTAATGATATATTTCTTTTATTAGATATACCATTCAGCATAAAGATCTTCCGCAAAAATTGGGGTAAATTCGTCCTCTTTCAGCGTAGGCAATCTTGTTTTTGCGAACGCACGCACGCACACACACACACACACACAAACACACACACACACAAACACACACACACACACACACTCACATGGATGCGCGCACACACACACACACACACACACACACGCTTGCATGCATGCACGCACGCACACCCTCACACACACACACACACACACACACACACACACATTAACTCACTGGTACACACACGCGTGCGCGCGCAGGCACACGCACACACACGCACACGCACACACGCACACACACACACACACACACACACACACACACACACACACACACATTAAACACACATTCATGTACATGCAAGTGAGCACGCGCGCGTCACATACATGAATACACCAACAAAACATGCAGTATTGGTTAAAATGATTTGAAAGTACTCTTAGTACTAAAAGCAAGATGTAAATGCGAGGAGAGAAAAGTGTGCATGCTATTCAAAGAAAATTAAACTGCGTCGTGATGTGGTCAAGAAAACAAACTCACAAAGAACCAAGAGTTTGAACGGATTTTCCCATCATCTTGAGATGGTCTTTGAGATCTCTGTGATATTACGATGACGTCTAGGCCCTGAAGCGTAGACAGCGGCAGTGCATGACAAGACATCTCTATCAAAGTTCACTGACTTCAATAAAACATATTTTTAGTTCTCATCCTTGATTCAGAGATGTTGACTTTAAAAACGACATATGATTGTCAAAAACACATTGGCATCCCAGAGGTCAGAAAAGGGACGAGAATTGTGGAAATAACGCGTGTAAAGGTAGTATCTTATTCAGTCCCAACCCTTTAGGATTAATTCCTTCCAGAGAACTGTACACTGAAGACACATCTGTGCCGGTCAGTGTCCAGTTCCATTTCACCCACTTCTGTGTCTGTTCCTGCTTCTCTTAAACCATCAACCGCACCTGACCCCCTTCAACCGTACCCCGGTGACACTCTGTGTACTTGTGTGTTGTTTGGGCCCCAGTAGCATCTCTGCCTTGGAAAACTCGGCTAGGCAAACAGGGGAGGAGCAGGAAAGAGGCAGAGGTAGGTGCAATAGATAATGACGACTGAGGAGGAGGAGGAGGAGGAGGAGGAGGAGGAGGAGGAGGAGGAGGACAAGGACGACGAGGAGAAGGAGGAGGAGGAGGAGGGAGGAAGACAAGGAGGAGGAGGGAGGAAAGGAGGGAGGAGGGAGGAGGGAGGAGAGGAGGAGGGAGGAGGGAGGGGGAGGAGGGAGGAGGGAGGAGGGAGGAGGAGGAGGAGGAGGAGGGGAGGAGGAGGAGGGAGGAGGGGGGGAGGAGGGAGGAGGGAGGAGGGAGGAGGAGGAGGAGGGACGAGGGAGGAGGAGGAGGGAGGAGGAGGAGGGAGGAGGAGGAGGGAGGAGGGAGGAGGGAGGAGAGAGGAGGAGGAGAAGAGAGGAGGGAGAAGAAAGGAGGGAGGAGGGAGGAGAGAGG